>JARBWK010000006.1:129608550-129815961 GCA_030556195.1 Anolis apletophallus | reverse complement strand
GATTTGTGGAAAGTGGGCAATGTCAGTGCTTCCTGTGGCTTGGAATGGAGTGTGTACCCTTGGCACCCTGCAGCCTGGGGGTCTGAGAGTGCTCCCCAAGGAGACACCTGTCACTAACTTGCATTTGCATGTCCAAAAGCGCTCTTTCGCTGATGTGAAACGCTATGGATATGACCCGGATAAGACTTTTTCTTAATGAAGGCCAGAGGTTTGTAGCAATTATGGCACCCAGGTTGGGTGTGGCTTGGAGCATAAAACAGCTGCGTGTTTTATCATATGGTTTGGAATCTTTGGCCAATGATACTCTGGAAGGGATGTCCTCGTTACAGGTAGAGGTAGATTCCCTGGCAAGAATTGCGATGCAACAGAGATTAGCTTTGGACTACCTTCTGTCCAAGCAAGGCGGGCTCTGTGTGTGGTTAAACACAACCTGTTGTCATTTCATCAATAAGTCTGGTGACATTGAACTTGACCTGGTCAAGATTCAGGGTGTTGCTAAAGAGGTGCAGAAAACTTATTCAGCCCCAAGTGATTTTTGGAGCTATTTGTTGGGCTGGCTACCGAATTTGCATTGGCTACGCTCACTTGTGATGATAATCATTGTGGTTATATGTTCTGTACTGATCATTATGTGCTGCCTACCGATTTTGCTGAAATGTTGTGCTTGTGCAATGCAGAAATCCATAGATGCAGTGAAAGGTGTGCATGCAGTCAAGACTGTGGAGACCGTGGTCAAGAGGGATTGGAGAGTGGATTGGTCCTCTTGAGGGGTTCCAGATGTATGTGTAGGTAACTCCCTGTGATGAGTTACCCACAAAAAAAGAAAAACTCTGGAATAAAGCGGTGTTGGGACTTTCCAACAGGAGTACAGTCAGAGAGTGATGCTGCACACGTGTAGAGCTTAGAAAAGTGGGTTTCTGTGCCAGAATCAGGCAGGCACTTGCTCCGTGAATGTTACACTGTGATTGGTGTTTCAAATCAATGCTATGATTTGCCAAAGTACACCCCGTGCCTAGCGTAAGATAACGTAGGCTCAGATTGGTCTAACAGTACAAGGCGTGCTGCTTGTTGACATCAGTGCCAAAGGGAGAAGAACTGCGCATGAGCAGAGGGATTCTGCCCCCTCCGTTGCTGGCAAGGAGAGGCAGAAACGAAATGTTGCTACTTGGGAACATGAGAGTCCCAGCCACTGATAGTTGTACTGTGGGAAAAGACTAACTTAGAAATGTTCATTGTTCTAACACATAGGAGGGGTTTGAGATGTGATGCTAATGAAAATGTTATGTTTTGTTGGATCAATGAAATGCTATGTAACACCAGCCAATGATGTTTGTGAAAAATCCATGAAGGAGGGCGGGCTTTTGGAGATGCCGCCATGAAGGGTATAAGAACTTTGTGTTAAGAATGACCGGGGCCGTTTGCCCCTGATAGCAGCGTGTTCTGCTGGCAACCCCACCAGCTGGTGTTAATCAATAAATCTCTTTGATTTCACGTTGAGCAGTGAAGTTGTTGCGTGATTCCTCATCCTTGCGCCCGCACGTCTACGCACCATTTTGGTAAGAAGTCAACTTGCCACCCGGAGTTCCATAACTCCCCAAATTTGCTGCTTCACCATGACTTTGGTCTGGAGTGTTATCAGTATGCGGATGACACCCAGCTTCTGTTGAGAATGGACGGCAGGCCGGACACCGTACCCGATTGTTTCCATCGATGCCTCAAAGCCGTGACTGGTTGGCTGCGAGCCAGCCGGCTGAAGGTGAACCCGTCGAAGACGTAGATTCTGTGGCCCGGTCGCCCTGGGCTGGGTGGGTGCCGGTTGCCCACCCTGGATGGCGAGCGGCTTAGCCCTTCATCTTCGGTTAAGAGCTTAGGTGTTCGGCTGGACTCCCTGCTGACCATGGAGTCCCAGGTCTCTGCGGTCAGCGGGGCGTCCTTCTTTCACCTACGACAGGCTAGGCGACTGGCACCCTACCTGTCCAGGAGCGATCTGGCGGCGGTAATCCAAGCGACGGTCATCTCGAGACTGGACTACTGTAACGCCCTCTACGTTGGTCTTCCCTTGTCGACAATTCGGAAACTCAAGCCAGTGCAGAATGCCGCGCCGCTTGCTGACGGGTTCGCCGGTGAGGAGCATATCATGCCCATCCTTCGGCAGCTGCACTGGCTCCCTATCGAGTACCGAATCGCCTTCAAGGTGCTGGTATTGACCTTTAAGGCCTTAAACGGCCTCGGGCCTGCGTACTTGAGGGACCGCCTTACCCCGTATTTACCCCCGAGATCACTGCGGTCAGATGAACAGAATCTGCTGACAATACCATCAGTCCGCTCCTGTCACCTATCTGCGACCAGACAGAGAGCCTTTTCTGCAGCAGCCCCAGCGCTGTGGAACTCTTGCCGGACAGTGCTCGAGCCATCTCTGAGCTAGTACCATTCAGAAGGGCCTGTAAGACCGCCCTCTTTGAGCTAGCCTTTAATTAGGCATAGAAGGATTATACCTCATGAAACCTATGTATGTCACCCTGCACCCGTAATGTGTTGGATTGTGTTTTTAATGTGTTTTATGCTTTTTATTGTAGGGCTGCATGTCTGTGACATGATGCCCATATACATTGTTGTTATCCGCCCCGAGCCTGTGGGGAGGAGCGGAATACAAAATCGAATAAATAAATAAATAAATAAATAAATTCCTTAATATTCAATACATTGGATATCATGATAATACATGGAACCTATCAAATAGATGCTTTTGTGTGTGATAATTACAAATATCAAAAAGCCAGATCACTCAACACTTAAAACATAATTATTATTAGAGGTAATATATTCCCACCATCCATAAGACAAGTGTATGGGTTTATGCTGCCTAAACTAGAGTTGAGTTCCATAGGATATCACACTAAATTCCTTAATATTCTATACATTGGAT
Organism: Anolis apletophallus; assembly: GCA_030556195.1. NCBI lineage: Eukaryota > Metazoa > Chordata > Lepidosauria > Squamata > Anolidae > Anolis > Anolis apletophallus. The sequence goes on along the minus strand of JARBWK010000006.1, from coordinate 129,813,035 downwards.
ATCATGATAATACATGGAACCTATCAAATAGATGCTTTTGTGTGTGATAATTACAAATATCAAAAGCCAGTTCACTCAACACTTAAAAATAATTATTATTAGAGGTAATATATTCCCACCATCCATAAGAGGAGGGTTGAGTTACAGTGAGGTGTTATATGGGTTCCTAAGCATCCCACCATTGTTAAGGTAACACACAGGTGAGTAGACTTAGCAACTGTGTCTTACCTTTTCCCGGGCCTCACTCCCGGAGGTGGCAGGGCAGCTGTCGTCCTTCTCCGGCCTTAGTCCGGCCCTGCACCTAAGGCCAAGCTCGAGCTAAAAAGAGAGCCCGCTCAGCCCCGGGAAGGTGGAAGGTCCCAGCAGGGAGGAGGCACCCTGGATGGGAGTTTGCCCTGAGTAGGCAGCAGCAGGCCAGGGAGGCAGGGCCTCCCCACTGCATTGGGGCCTCTGGCGGGCTGCATCCGGAGGCGCCCAGCCCTCGTGGCTGGCGAGTTGCGGCTCCGCCTGCGCGCCACACTAAATGCGCATGCGTAGACACCATAAGGACGAGTTGCAAAAGGCACCCCCCAAGAAGCCGAACGGGCCTGTAGCAATGGTGCTGCATGTGCTGCACCTGGCGGCCGCGGCCAGATGCGCCCTTAGCCATGGCCAGATACGCCCCCAGATGCGTGGCGCCCTGAGGCAGCCGCCTCCCTTGGCCTCCAATAAGATCCGCCTCTGCCTCTAACAGACAAAAGTTCTTTCTCCCACCCTGGACATTCTTCAGATATATAAACCTCACTTGCCTGGTTTCCAACAGACCTCACAACATCTGAAGATTATAATTGTGGACGAAACGTCAGAAGATAATGCTTCTGGAACATGGCCATACAGTCCGGAAAACTCACAGCAACCCAATTAGGGAAGTATCTTTGAATGCGGGTGTTTAACAGGAGATAATTTCAAACAGTTATCATAGAGAGAACTGGGCAAAAGACACAAGAACTCGACAAAGAAAGAAGATTCCAACTGAGCATTAGGAAGAACATTAGGAAGAACATTAGAAAAGTGTTTTTCAACCTTTTTTGAGCCATGGCACATTTTTTACATTTACAAAATCCTGGGGCACACCACCAACCAAAATGACACAAAATGACACTCTAACACAGTAATACATATAGTTAATATGTTTTTAAATGTATTTATACACTCAGTGTGAAACCTGGGCCTCTTTTGATGAACATAACATAGATATCCTGGCAGGAATGGCAGAAAGACACGCATGAAGGTCTTGCTCAACAGCTGGGAGTTATAGTTCACCCGCAATCAAAGAGCATTCTGAACTCCACCAATGATGGAATGGAATCAAACTTCCCACACAGAACTCCCATAACCAAGAGAAAATACTATAAGCGTTTGGTGGGCATTGACCTTGAGTTTTGGAGTTGTAGTTCACCTATATCCAGAGAGCACTGTGGAGGGGAGGAAGGAAGACATGGGGCGAGTCTGCGCAGTAGCGCCCACACAGGTCACGTCTTCCTCCCTCCCCTCACCCACAGAAGCAGCAGCGTGAGCAAAGCGAGCAGAGCGAGGCTGGGAAGAAGGGAGCCCGAGTGGAGAAGAAAAAGTGTTCGACAGGAGGGGGAAGAAAGGGTATTGGAGGTTTCAATTTCCCACGGCACACCTGATGATCGCTCACGGCACACTGGTTGGGAAACACTGCATTAGAAGACTGTGAGAGCTGTTCAGCAGTGGAACTCTCTGCCCTGGAGTGTGGTGGAGGCTCCTTCTTTGGAGGCTTTTAAACAGAGGCTGGATGGCCATCTGTTAGGGGTGCTTTGAATGCGATTTTCCTGTTTCTTGGCAGGCGGTTGGACTGGATAACCCACAAGGTCACTTCCAACTCTATGATTCTATGATTCTTCTAAGGATTAGTATGAAGCAAGGTGAGGGGAACTAGAGAGAAGGTAGTGACAATGGGAATGCTTGTCTCACATCAGAGATTAGAACTACCCAGCATAAAATGGATTTGATTTATTTCCGAATGTCCTAGATGTCTTAGAATGCAGCATTGGCCATAACAACAGGGGATGGTGTAAGTGGTAATCTGGTATATATCGAGGGGCATAAGGTTATGGAACTTATCTGTACTGTAATAAAGAGGGCATAGGGCAATTTTTAATAGCACCCAGTCAACATAAATAGACAACAGTCAAAGGAGATGTTGGGAAGAATGTGCATGCCAAGACACTATTACAGAGAATTTCTATATCTATCTATTACATATAATAAAAGTCAGTGTTTGCAGGCGGTGGTGCGACCGAGCGAAGGGAGAAATATGTGCCAGCGTTGCGATTGGCTGCCACTGTGGGATTATTTGCATAAACTCCAACATTCTACGGCCCCAGACAGAGGGGATAGGTAGCCACTGAAATGGTATTTGCATAAAGGACTCCGATTGGCCAATCACATTCCAACATTCTAAAGTGACTCAGCAGAAAAAGGAAAGGCCTCAGGCAGTCAGCCACAGCAATGACGGTACAGGACCAAACTTGCCAAAAAGGGGCCCAATGGCCCACTTCACAACCTGGTGTGGTTTAGGCCAGGATGGGCCACGAATGATGGGATTTGCAGTACCTTCACCTCATTCACTTCCCAAACAACACTACAGCCCCTATAAATCACAGATCACACCCAAAATTGACAGCAAGGCTTCCTTAACTTGATTTTCCTGACTACGCCTCAGCTCATGGGATATTGTTAGGCTTCCTCAACTTGATTTTCCTGACTAGGCCCCCAACAATGACAGAACAAGACCAAACTTGGCACACAGACCCCCCCCCCCAAGATGCACCCTACATCCTGGTGCAGTTTGAGGGAGGATGGACCATGGATTATGGGACTTGCAGTACTTCAATTCACTTCCTTAGAGCACTGTGGCCCACACCAATGACCAATCAGGACCAAACTTGGCACACAGAGGCCCAATGGCCCACTTTACACACCTGCTGTGATTTACAGCAGGCTGGCTCACAATGATGGGATTTGCAATATCTTCACCCAAATCATTTGCCACAGAACAATGCAGCCCCAACAAATCACAGACCAGGTCCAAACTTGGCACACAGAGTACCCATGATGACCCACTCTACATCCTGAGACACTGCAAGCCACATAAACATCTAATAGTAACCAACCTTGGCACACAATGCCTTCCTCAACCTGGGCACCGCCGGGTCCTCAGCTAGTATGTATATAAATATGTAAATGTCACTATAAATCGTTGGATCTTGTCTCCCTAGTGCTTACAAGTTCTTGTGTCTTACTTTCTTTCCGTAGTCTGTGGAGTTCCCAATACACCCCTTGAAGAAACAGGACGGATTTTTGGAGGTGTATCTGCTAAATCAGGAAACTTCCCTTGGCAGATTTATTTTCACAGCCCACAAGCCGGAGGGGCTCTAATTTCAGACCGCTGGATAGTTACAGCAGCTCAAGTGCTGGATGCAAACCCAAACCCAACTGTCTATGCTGGTCTGCTCTTAGCTGGCCCCAGTGCATTGAGGGAAGCTAGCCCACTAGATGTGGATGGTGTGTTCATTCATCCCAACTGGACAGCTGCAACAGAACCCCAGAATAACTTTGACAATGACATTGCTCTGCTGAGACTGAAGAAACCCGTGACACTGGGTCCCACCATTTCCCCAGTCTGCCTTCCTGGCACATCTTCTGACTATGATCCTCAGATTGGGACCCTAGCGTTTGTAGCTGGATGGGGCAGGACAGAAAATCAAAGAAAATCCATGAAACTCAAGGCAGCGAATGTCCCAGTGCAAGAGATGGAGGTGTGCCGAAGAGTGAAGCCGTATCCCTCTGCAGATTTGTTGAACTACGTCTTCACAGATAATATGATTTGTGCTGGGGATGGCCGTCAGGACAGCTGTCAAGGGGACAGCGGTGGGCCATATGTCATCCAAGATCCCCGTGATGAGACACGTTACTATGTTGCCGGCCTAGTTTCTTGGGGGCCAAAATGTGGCACTTATGGTCTTTACACGAAGGTGGCAAACTATGTGGATTGGATTGTAGAGATCATGAACCAATACAAAGACTAGTTGCATCCACATCCAGGACTCAGTTGTTTTGATTTGTTCATTCTTAAGGGCTGGTGCATTAAAGAGATGTTTGGAGTTAAGGTTTATATGCTTTACCTTGCCTGATTTCTTCTCTTTTTCTGAAAAGCAGAATAGCAACAGCTCTTAGTGCTCGGTTGTGACTGGTGGTTGTTCCCAATGGTGAGAGAAGCTGTTTTTCATCGTCACCACTATCACAAGCATCATCTAGACCAGGAGTGGGCAAACTACGGTCCGGGGGCCGGATGCGGCCCTTTGGCTGTTTTTATCCGGCCCTCCTAAGGGCCCCGGCAGGCAGGCAGGCTCGCCACTTGCCTCGCCCCGCCCGCTTGCCGCTGCCGCCGCCAAACATCCTTAATAAGTGAACTATACATCCCAGCAACTCCAACTCCCAAATTTCTATTTTCCCCAAATTTCCCCAGTGTTCACATTTGGGCATATTGAGGATTTGTGCCAAGTTTGGTCCTGAGTTTCCCATCCTTTCAATGGGGTTTGATCTCTTCCTTTTCCATCAAGAATCTCAAAGGCTCGCTGTCAGGAGGTTTTTAGAAAGGTGGGAACAGGAAGTCATTGAGAGGGAAGGGACCCCAGGGCTATCCAGCCCAACCCCCAGGGATACACAATCAAAGCACCCCTGACTGATGGCCATCAAGCCTCTGCATAAAACTCTCCAGAGAAGGGGACTACAAGGAAGCATTATTTTATTTTAGTGGTTTTTATTATTATTGTATAATAATTTTATAATAATAATATAATAAATAATATAATGTTATATTATATTATAATTTCAATATATTATGTCTATATATATACTATAATTATATTAATACTTATATGAATATTTCTTGATATATTAATATGTTAATATTAATGATGTGTAATATATAGTAAATATAGTAAGTGAATAAATAAATAAATTATGTAGATTAGAATGCAGTTCCGCCTTTAGGTGCGGCCCTCCATAATATTTTTTGGCTCTCGAGTGGCCCCTTGGGAAAAATAATTGCCCACCCTGATCTAGACGGAAACACTCAAAAAATGTATTCCCTTCTATTTCAGTGGGTTGCGAGTTTGTTTGTTCTTCCTGAAGTGAGGTTTTGGATTTGCATGAGAACCCCTTGAAGTGGCAGAGAGGCCTTGAAATCCTTGCTTACTGCCCCTGAAGTGCAACACGAACAAAATTGTATGCTCTGTGTCCATCAGAGCACCTCCTTGTCTCTGATGATATCCTTAACATACCCTTGAAATAATTCCATGTCACTGTCAAGGAAATCTGTCTGGCTATATTTGCATGCTTGGAAGGTCTTCTGAAAGCAAAAAATCATCTATTATATAAATAAAAATGTAATGTTTGTTTGTGGGATTAACATAACTCAAAAAACACTGGACGAATTGTCACCAGATTTGGACACAATACACCTATCAGGTTAACGAGCGACAATCACTCATAAAAACACTGAAAAACACAGTAGAAGGGAATTAAAAAGCCAAAAAAGCAAAAAAAAACACTACAGTGCATGCGCAAAAACAACTCCCCCAGCAAACAAAACACACAATAGCATATCCACACTGTCTTCTGGACTACAGCTCCCAACATCCCCTAGACCAGGCCCTTTAGGAGAGGAGGAGGATCCAAATGCACTGCTTCCAAGCTGAAAGCTTTCTTCTCTTTCAATTTCTTTGAGAGCATCCAAATCCCTGCATATTTCCAATTTCCTATTCCTGGACTGCAACTCCCAGTAATCCTCCAGATAGATATATTAGGTAGAGATAGATATGTAGATAGATAGATAAATCATGAGGACTGCTGAAAGTTGCAATCCAAGAATAGGTAGAGAAGGAAGAAAGGGGAGAAAGGAAAGAGAAAGAAAAGGTGGGGGATGGAAGGGAAGAAGAAGTGAAGGAAGGAAAGAGAGAAAGAAAAAAGGAAAGGAAGGAGAGAAAGAAAAGAGAAAGGGAGAGAAGGTTGGGCCTGCACAGCTAGTTTAAAATAATAAATCACCATTCTTGTAAGACATATTGTGTTTGATTGTATTAAGAACACCAAATGCAAAACTGCAACCGCTATCGTGTTGTCATTTGATCCGAGTAAATTTTGATACTTTCAAATGTTGACGTTTTGTGCAGATTTCACCCAGCTTCCAGAAAGTCACGAGTGTGCACCAGCTAGGGGCTCATGTCAATTCCTTGTTTACCCCTCTCTGGTTTGCTGGCCTGCTCTCTTCACCATTCACTCCCTAGAACAGAGCTCCATGAAGTTTGCACTTTGCCCTTCCATCCCTCCCACCCTGCAGATTTATACTGATAACGTTTATTTATTTTAGGCTAAAGCCTGTTAAAATACCTTACAATGAAAGGATCTTTTTTGTTCCAGTCCCAATTAGACAGGGACACTCCATCTGACTGATGCTAAATATCTTAGAGAAAAATATTATGACGGACAAAGGAGCTGGGACTGCTCTCACCTTTTTTCAACCTATTGAGTATTTGCTAAGACACAGGCCCGGATCAACACCTTTTGGCACCCTAGGCCACAGTTTGGAATTACGCCCCCCCTGCCTCGCGCCGCCACATTAGGATCCTCCAAAGACCCCTTGGGAGGCAGGCAGCCCACACACACACACACACACCTTCCCTGGCGTTTCGGGGACTCCAGTGGGGGAAGCTCCCCCCGCTCCGAAGAGGGAGAAGAGAAGAGGAGGCGGGAGGCCCTGGGCAGTGGTGCCATCGTCTGTCACACCTCAAGGGCCTCAGGCGTCACTTTTGCTTGAGCACTGTTCCAGCCAAGGTAGCCAGAGTGTAATCTCCAAACCAGCTTGCTTTGCTCTTAAACCCTGCTTGGGCCTCCCATGCCTTTCCCGTGAGAAGACTAGGGATGCAAGCATAACACAGGCATTTCAAGGTTGTACCATCTCTGCCTCCCTGATAATGGAAGCGGGCCGCGGGAGTAGAAAGCTTGACTCCCCGGCCCAGATGGCACTCGCTAACGAGCACCACATTCCAAGAGTACTGAGTTCACAAAACATACAAGGGATCATCAATCTTAGCTTTTGACGTGCAATGCAACTAAGGAACACTATAACTGCCTTGCAGACCCCCGTGTTGGTGTCTTGTACCAACAACGCATTTGGGAGAAGATTTTGCAGGTAAGGCCAGTCGGGCCTTCCATCAAGCCTTGCCAGCCAGCCTGCTTTGGGCTGACTTGTTCCAGCATTGCCTTGTTCCTGTTCGTCGTCGAAACCCAGTGATTGATCCTGAAAGACACTTTTACTTTTTGAACTCTTTGCCTTATAATCAACGTGTCCCAGCCTCACTTCGGCTGGGATTCCAAGAGACTCTTTGCATCTGGCTTGTGTTCCCGTTGTTCCCGCTTGTGCTCCTTTTGCTGCGGAGCACTCACACCTTGCTGATTCCTGTTTGGCTGCTAATTGGGGGCACTATAAGGATTGCCTCCAACCTCTTTCCTATACTTACCTATTCTAAATAAAACCCATTGTACTTCAGCTGCTGTGTGGTTTATCCAGGGGGGTCAGGTTGCCAAGGCCTCAGAGGGCGATATCGCCGGGGCTACGGTTTGGCTGGATGGATGTCCGGGCAGCCCTGCTTTTATGGCTTCTGGGGTTGCGCAAAGTGGGGCTGCCCATGGGGAGGGGGAAGGGAGGGGCCTGGCCCCGGGTACCAAGCTCCTTTCCCGGAAAGGAGGAAGGACGGAGCTGCCCGCCTCGCCCAACCCGCGCCTCCTGGCCTGGAGGACCCACCCGGGGTTATCCCCGCAAGTGGAAACAACAACAACAACCCCACTCTGCCTCACGGGATGCTCATTGGTCCCTGGGTGGGGGGGGAGGGCCAGCCTCCGCCTCAGGAGCCAATCGCGACCAGCATGGGCTGAAGGAAGAGGCCTCCTCCTTCAGCCCATGCTGGTCATGATTGGCTCCTGAGGCTCTGCAGCCGTTGCCCTCCGTGCACCCAGCGCGAGGCCGCAGAGCCACCTTCGAGGCTGCAGGGCATGTTCCTCCTCTTCCTTCTCATGCTGCTGCTGCTGCCTCCTGTGAAGCCCTGGTCACGTGGTGCGCCCTCCGCCGGGTCACATGGGGGCTGGCTCCCGGCTGTATTGTCTGCAGGTCGCCGAGGAGGGAGCCCCTCCTTCCTCCCTCCCTCCCTCCTGCCTTCCTTCCTTTTGGGTACCATGCGACAGGAGCCAATCGTGGCACAATTTTTAAATTGTTTTATAACATTTTTATTTTTATTTTGGGCCGAGATCTGGCGCCCCCCCCCCCTTGGCTCGCGCCCCTAGGCCATGGCCTCGTTGGCCCTATGGGTAATCCGGGCCTGCCAAGACAGGCTAGAGAAAGGAAAAAGAGTAGAAACAAGGCTGGCAATTAAAAGACTGTTGCAGTCTGTGTATGTTTACTGCATGGCATTATATTTTCGTGTAATTGCTAATGAATATTGAAGAATATAGACTCAAGAGAAAGGGTATGGTTTCTTTCGCCAATATATAAAGTACTTCGCATATTATTTTCCCCCTTTTGTGTTTGGGATACGGAGTGGGGAGTAGTTATATTTTCATTGTAACTTAGTATAGAAAAGAATGAAAGCTACCATTCATTAAATCACAGGGCACATCAAGAAAGGGCTTGCATTGACTCCCAGTCCTTTCCCACGATGCCCTTGATCCAGTCCAGATAGTTGAAGACTTTAGTGTAAAAGCCATACCCTTTGCCACACCCAATGCCCCAAGACACGATGCCTGTGGCTACCCAACGTTGGGTCACAGGGTCACGTACGGTCAAGGCCCCCCCACTGTCACCTTGACAGGTATCTTTCCCTTCATTAGGAGAGCCTGCACAAAACATGTTGGCTGTGAAGACTGGGTCCCTCTTGTTAATCTTCTTCCCTTGCAGCCACTCCTGACACAGCAGCCGATTGGCTACTGGGATTGGTGCATATTTCAGCTGGTTGGCAAGGATATTTTTCTCCACTCCAAAGCCACTAGCATAACCCATCCACCCTGGATCATAAAACGAGTTGTTCCTTGGGTCTGGGAGACACACAGGGAGCACATTTGGGCCAAGGGTCACTGGGTCCCGCAGCTCAATGAGAGCAATATCCCCATCAAAATTATGCTCATCATCAGGATTATAGTCTGGATGCACAAACAACCGGAGGACGGGCCGATTGCCAAGCTTGAAGAGGTCCGTCACTACGGTGTGACCCAGGAAGATTTCGGCCTTCTCAGCCACTCCTTCAAGGCTCTGGATCTCCTCAGAGTCACTCTGGCCTTTGGGGAACACAATGTGGGCAGCGGTCAGGATCCAGCGGTCACCCAGCAATGCCCCACCTGCGCGGCCAGAGATGATGGTCATGGCTTGCCATGGGAAGCTGCCAGGAGGTGCGTTTTTGCCACCAATTATTCGCTGGACTTCTATAATGGGGTTGTCTGGCATTCCACACACTGCAAAAGAAGGCAAAGTTCAGAAATGGCATCTGCATCCCACTTCTCGGTGCCCTTCCACACAGCCATATAACCCAGAATATCAAGGCAAGAAACCCCACAATATCTGCTTTGAACTGGGTTATCTGAGTCCACACTGCCATATATTCCAGTTCAAAGCAGAAAATGTGGGATTTCCTGCCTTGATATTCTGGGTTATATGGCTGTGTGGAAGGGCCCTCAGCTCTGCAAACTCTCCCAGTTTTACTCTTACTCTTTCCTCTTTGTATGACCTGCTCAAGTACTGGTAATGTCTTCCTTTTGCTTTTCATTTCTCTTGATACACCTACTACTTTTGACACTTTCTGTCAAGACACCAGATGCTGACTGCCTTCACGCCACACACCGAGGGGGACACTGCAGGAATTTAAATGGCTAGAATCCTGGAAAGACTATATGCCTCCCCAACATCCATTCCCCCTTTACTGGAGATGGCAACCATAGGGCCTTTCCACACAGCCATATAACCCAGAATATCAAGGCAGATAATCCGGGACTGTGGCGCAGCTGGCTAGGAGTCAGCTGCATTAAGATCACTACTGACTGAAAGGTCATGAGTTCGAAGCCAGCCTGGGTTGGAGTGAGCTTCCGGCCAATTTTGTGTAGCTTGTTGTCGACCTTTGCAACTCGAAAGACAGTTGCATCTGTCAAGTAGAAAATTAAGGTACCATCTATGTGTGGGGAGGCTAACTTAAAAAATTTACGAGGTCATAAAAAATCTCCAGCAAAAAAAAAAAGCATGCGGGGAATGCAGAAAGGACTTCATCAGTGTCGTAGATGGACGGTGAAGCGACAGCTCCCCTGGTGGTCAGAAAAAAGTTAAATAGCCTCTGACTATCTGTCTATATGTGTTGTGTGTCCATGGCAAGAGTGCTCATTAGGTAGATCGCGATCTACTGGTAGATCGCATAGGGCGTCCTGGTAGATTGCGATCTACCAGGGCGAGAGGAAGGCTCTGTCGCACCCCGCAGGCTCCCGACGTCGCCCAGGTGCTGCCGGACCATCAGCGTGGCGGCGGCGTGACTGGCGTCGCTATGGCCCATATGGGAGCCATTTCTTCCTTCCTTCCTCATCTCCTTTCATTCATTTCTTCCTTTCTCCCCTCATTCTTTCCTTGCCTTCTTTCCTTCCTGTTTCCTCCCTCCCTCTTTCCTTCCTTCCCTCACAGGTTTCCAAGAAACAAATTGAGCCTCTCCACTTGGAAATGTTCTGTTTTCTTTTTCTTTTTCTTACTATTTTACTGGATTTTTTTTGAGAGTTGCCTCCCCCCCCCCCAGGAACTGTTTATAACAGCTTCATGACATCCATAGTTAACTGGAAGCAAGTTTCACTCAGGGCGAAATCTCACAAAGGTCTGGAGAGCAAGCTCTATGAGGAGCGGCTTGAAGAGCTGGGCATGTTTAGCCTGAAGAAGAGAAGGCTGAGAGAAAACATGATAGCCATGTATAAATATGTGAGAGGAAGTTTTTATATATATATATATATATATATATATATATATATATATATATATGTTGTATTCATCGAAACAGGCCCAGGTTTCACACTGAGTGTACAAATACAAGCCTTGACCCCCAGCTGGAAAAAAATCACAGGAATATCAATCAATCAGTGATTTTTTTTCCCGCTGGGGGTCAAGGCTTGTGTTTGGGATATATTATATATGTATAGCGCTGATTTTTGGATTATGCTCTATAGGACTGGATTTCATTGTGGGCATTAATTCTGGATCCTGCACCACGGGGGCATTGTCCCTAAGGGCAGTCTTTGGTGCCATCTGCACTGACTTGGGCTAAATCCAACAGCGTGGGGAACCAGCAGTATTTAGTTTGGACAACTCTGGTATATACATTACTATACCACTTCCGCATGGTTTGGGCATTTGTCCTCTTGATATATGTATATATTGTTTTGGGTTTTTCTGCTATTTGTGTGCTTTAGTATCATTGGCAAGAGCCCCCTTTGTGTTTAGTATCTTCCAGGGAGGCCCTGCTCTCGGCCCTGCCCCTGTCACAAACACAGCTGGCGGGGACGAGGGACAGGGCCTTTTCGGTGGTGGCCTCCCGCCTGTAGAATTCACTCCCCGGGGAAATTATGTCATCTTCATCCCTCCTCTCCTTCGGAAAGAAATGAAAAACGTGGATGTGTGACCAGGCCTTTGGGTAATCTTGCAGACTTGACAATGATAACGGCTATGGAAATGGTTTATGGATAAGCTTAATGGAGCCTACAATTACAGAACTCAGCTGGACAACGACCACCAGACTGGCTCCCTGTTTTACTAGACTTTATTGTATTAATTCAATGTTTTAACTATTTATAATTATTGATTTTGATGTGTATTTTATTGTATTTTATGTGTAGGCATCAAATATGTGCTGGCTGGAAGATGCCCTGAGTCCCCCCCTTGGGGGTGAGAAGGCGGGGTACAAATAACCGAAATAAATAAATAAATAAAGTAATAAGGCAACTTTGAAGGATTTAGATTTTTTCCTGTGTTATAGTAACCCAGGGTACAGTTGCAGTGGTTTCCCTTAGGGATAGTGCAGATCAGCCTCTATGAACTTTGTTGCTGTCCAGAGGCTGATCTGACAGTACACCAATCGAAATGGTCAGTGTAGATGTTCTCTTAGAGCAGTGGTTCTCAACCTGTGGGTCCCCGGGTGTTCTGGCCTACAACTTCCAGAAATCCCAGCCCACTTACTATCTGTTAGGATTTCTGGGAGTTGAAGGCCAAAACATCTGGGGACCCATAGGTTCTATACCAGGGCTGTCCAACTGGCGGTCCGGGGGCCGTATACGGCCCCCGGCCCCTTCCCTACGCCCCCCTAAGCTTTTTAATAAAAAATAAAAATAAAAAGTAAACTAAATTAAATATTTTAAAAAATTACCCACTTCCGGGTTTTGGAGCAAGTATCGCGAGACTGCATTGAGAGCAAAATCCCGTGTGGCTTCCGTAGTCTCGCGATACTCCTGTTGCCGAAATCTCGGCTACTTAATCCCTGCAGCCTACGCAGACGTGATTTGTACCTTCCCGGCTGCTGCCTCGGTCAGTCGTCACCTCTGCTCGTGGTCCGGCGGCTCCTGGATCCCGCGCGTTTGGGAAGGTAGGCTAACCCTTATGTTATTATTATGTAATTGTGTATTTGAATGCCCACCCTGCATTTAATGTTAGTAAAATATTATATTTGACTGTATGGATGCCCCTTTTGAATGCCCACCCTGCATTTAATGTTAGTAAAATATTATATTTGACTGTATGCATGCCCCTTTTGAATTCCCATCCAGCATTTTATCTCAGTAAAAGATTATATTTGACTGTATGCATGCCTCTTATGAGTAGTAAGCTGGGGGCGGAGCCGGGGGTGGAGCCGGGGCGAGGGCAGACCCTACGCCCCCCCCAGGTCATCAGTGACCAGAATTCAGGCCCCTGGGCCGGTAGAAGTTGAACAGCCCTGTTCTATACCAACCTGAGAAGAAAGACTATGGTACCTTACTTACCTGGCAGGCAGGCAGGGATCTCTTCCTGGTCATTTTCATCCTTCCAAGATCCTTGAGGAGAGCAGGTGTATGTATCTATGGAAGGGAATGAGAAGAATGCAAGCAAATGATGCAGAAATATCACATAATCTAGAGTTCTTCCAACTCTATAGAGCAGAGTTTCTCAAATGATACTCCTTCAGATGTTTTGGACTTCAGCTCCCACCATTCCTAACAGCTGGTAAGATAGCTGGGTTTTTGGGGAGCTGAAATCCAAAATACTTGGAGGAACACAGTTTGAGAAACTCTGCTATACAGGACTATAGTGCGCAAGTGAGTTACTTCCTGCTCCCAATGCTTGGTCCAGATTTAGGTTCCTAGCTGTGGTTTGGCAGCCTCTCCATCCCTCTTGAATATGGAGTCAGGAATCTCCATTGAATGGGATGAACTCTGGTTCATGGGGGTATCTTCCAAACAAGAAGGGGAGAAGATGGCTAGTCCATGAGAAGAGCCACTCTGCTAGCCGAAGGAAGGTCATGGTGGTATGATGTGGCATGGAAGTAGCGCCAGGAATGTGGCGCAGCTGCCTAAGTGTCAGCTGCATAAGATCTCTCTGACCAGTAGGTCATGAGTTCGAGGCCTGCCCAGGTCGAGGTGGGTGCTCGACCTTTAAGTGTAGCCTGCTGTCGACCTTTGCAGCCCAAAAGACAGTTGCATTTGTCAAGTAGGAGATAAAGGTACCCCATTAAGTGGGGAGGCAAATTTTGACTGAATTATGAGGCCATTAAAGAACTCCAGGAACGCCGAGGAATGCGGAAGAAACAACAAGGGACGCTGGGAATGCTGAGAGATGAGGAGTGCGTCAGCTCCCCCTGGTGGCCAGAGTTTGCCTCTGTTTGTCTATATGTGTGTATGTGGAAACGGCAGGGATTGTCTGCTAAGTATGTGTACTTGTAATTCGCTCTGAGTCCCCTTTGGGGTGAGAAGAGCGGAATATAAATAAAGTAAATTAAATAAATAATAGCTTCTCCTGACCTCTAAATTTTATTTACGTAGACTGTGGAATTTCCATTTGGCCTTTATATATAGTAATTTATTTTCTATCTGCAGATGTTTGTCGAATAGGATCGAAGGAAGACTATGAGAGAGAAAGAGGGTGAAGACAAGGGGTGGGCAAGAAGTAAGAGGAAACGGTAAGGATCAAGGTAGGTAGACGAAAAGGAGGGAAGTGGACAAAAGAAAAGGAGAATGGATCAATGAATTGTGCTTGGGTGATGCGACAAAAGGTAAGAATCTAGGAAGGTACTTGTTGACTACAGCTTCCACACTCTCACACCAGAATTCCTTAGGGATTCAAGGAGTTGTACTCCAAAACTAAACTTTGCAAGGCTCTGCAGTTAATTTTGTTACAGTTGCAAGGCAGCTGTTGTTGCAGCAGTTACACCTCTGCAAGATGACTCTAGTGCAGTGGTTTTCAACCTGTGGGTCCCCAGGTGTTTTGTTATTATATTGGCCCACAACTCCCAGAAATCCCAGCCAGTTTACCAGCTGTTAGGATTTCTGGGAGTTGAAGGCCAAAACATCTGGGGAACCACAGGCTGAGAACCACTGCTCTAGCAGCCTCTAGTCCTGGTTGACAACTTGGCCTAGTGATTGTTGATACCCCAGAGACTCCTAAGCCTGATCTATTTTGAACAAAGCACACGGCACTCACAACACAGTTGGGATACCAAGAAAACAACAAGGAAGCAGACATAGCGGCTATTGCTTCCTCTTTTCTACTTCCCATGTGCATAATTTAATTTATTTAGAGCATTTATGCCCCGTCCTTCTCAACCTCCAAAGGGTGACTCAGGACGGCTTCCAACAGGCAACTATTCAATACCGACACAATATAATAGCATAGCATAAAATACAATTAGCATATATTAATAACAGTTATAAATATACATTAAACAGTTTGCCAGTTCAAATCGTCATCCAAATCAGTCTATTACAGTCCACTAAAACCTTATCTTCACCAGTAAATCAGTCTATTCTACAAACTTGATCCCATAGCCAGGATTTGAGTGTCTTCTGGAAGATCATGAGGAGGGGGAAATCTAATCTCATAAGGGAGGGAGATCCACAGCCAAGGGGCCACCACAGAGAAGGCCCTGTCTCTCGTCCCCACCAACATGACTGCGATAGCGGTGGGACCAAAAGCAGGGCCTTGCCGGATGATCTTAAGGTCCTTGGTGGTGCGTCGAAGGAGATATATATGGACAGGTAAACATTAACAGTATTTGCATCCACCACACCCTGCCTATGCTTTTTATTTATTTATTTATTGTTTATTATTTGGGCTTGTACGCCGCCACTCACCGAGGGCTCGGAGTGGCTTACAATCAGGTAAAATACACAGAGGTAAAAAGCATACATATTAAACTAGCTTAAAAAAGATTTCTGGCCTAGCAATCAAAGGCTAGCCAGAAAAGGTGAATCTTGCAGGCCTTGCGGAAGGAGAGAAGATCCTGCATGGCCCGTACATCGCTAGGAAGAGTGTTCCATATTGACGGCGCCACTACAGAAAAGGCTCTGCGCTGGGTCGATGTAAGACGGATTGCTTTGAAGGTTGGTACTTCAAGGAGGTTCATTTGTTCAGAACGAAGAGACCTCTGGGGTTGGTAGGGGAAAAGACAGTCCCTCAGATACAGCGGCCCCAGACCATGCAAGGCCTTGAAAGTTAACACCATCACCTTGAAGGTGATCCGGTGCTCGACCGGAAGCCAATGAAGCTGCTGGAGGATGGGTGTTATGTGACATCTCACTGGAGCCCCAGTGAGAAGTTGTGCAGCGGCATTCTGGACGAGCTTAACTTTCCGGATCACTGACAAGGGCAGGCCGATGTATAGGGCGTTAGAGTAGCCCAGTCTCGAGATGACCGTGGCTTGGAGCACCGCCACCAGGTCGTCTCTGGATAGGTAGGGGGCCAGACGCCTAGCTTGCCGCAGATGAAAAAAGGTGGTTTTGCTGACGCTGGAGACCTGGGCCTCCATCGACAGCGACGGGTCAAGAACTACCCCAAGGCTCTTAACTGAGGATGACGGGCATAATATAATATAGTATTTGACTATAACTATTTTTGCTTTGGTAAGGATTTTTACATCCAAAAGGGCGGGGTCAGCATGGGGTTGAGTCTAGCGCCATCTGTGGCCAATCTCTATATGAGCGACCTAGAACAGCAATTTCTATTCCCTGACTCCGAGATTACCCTACCCATTAGGCATTACTATCGTTATATCGATGATGTCTTTTTCCTCCTGAGCAAGGAGGGGAATCTGGACACCATCAGGGATTACTTTAACTCCTGGGCGGATCTAATCTCATTTACTTTCAATGCTGACTCCCACAGTGTCACTTTTTTAGACCTCACGGTCTTCAAAAAGAATAACCATCTTAATGTTAGGAACCATATTAAACCTACCCATAAGAATTCTTACCTTCACTACCAGTCTTATCATACCCCCTCCCTTAAAAACAGCCTCCCCTTTTCCCAACTCACCAGACTAAAACGTAACTCATCCAATGATAGGGATTTTGAAGCCTCTGCCTCCACCCTTACTTCGCAATTACTGGTGCGAGGTTACCCTCAATCGGTTCTTTCCTCTGCCCTTCGTAAAGTCCGCAGTACGCCGCGAGCCAATCTCTTTACTGCCCTACCCAGGACCCCACTGGATCGGACCATTTGGCCCCTCACCCATTCCCCTCACGCCCACATCATTTGCCGCATAGTATCTAATCACTGGCCTATAGTTGAGACTATCCCTGGCTTGGAGAAACCTCCTATGATTGCCTATAAAAGGACACCGAATCTTCGCCAACTTCTAGTGCACACACGCCCCCGGGATGACACTCCGGGGCACTTTAACAAACACCAGACAGTGGCCTGTTCCCACTGTTCTATATGTAAACATATATCCACCCAGTCTTCAATTACAGATCTGAAAAACAAACGTACTTTCACTTTACAAACAGGTGCATCCTGCCATTCCCAAAACATCGTATATTGTTTGATTTGTGCCTGCTCTAGATACTATATAGGTGAATCTGGACGTGAACTTAGGGTCAGGGTGCAGGAACATCGTTCCAGATTCAGAACTGGCAATGAATCGTCAGCGCTATACAGTCATTTTAAAGAGATGCACCGTTTTGATGACTTTAAAGTGGTTGTTCTGGAACGCATTACCCCACTCCCCCACCAAGATGTTAAGCTCCTTTTACGCAGACGGGAATGTTCCTGGATTAACTCCCTTTGTTCTGAGTTGCCCTTGGGCCTCAATGATCAATTAACCCTTAATGAGCTCCTGATGTAATCCCTCATTGATACCATTGCGCATTTAAACGGACTCGCCCCCCTGTCTCTCTGTCCGGGCGTTCGACCATACCGGTGGCTGTGCCCACCTCCTCCAGGATGAACATAATTGTAATATTAGATTGGTATGTACCTCTTGCAACCATTGTACTCTTGGGTTGTTCTCTATGGGTTTCATGAACTCTACAATGTATATTACTAGACTGCTAAATGATATTTTTACTGCCTTTGTTTTAGAACCCTCGGACCAGTGGAATTGTCACTGTGCACTGTATTTTGTTTGCTTTGGGGTCCGGAAGAAGCCTAATTAGGCAAAACGGCAAGGCCTGTAGTTGACCGTTGACCCACTTCCTTTCCGCCTGTCCCGCACCATTTGTTTGCATACTACAAGTGATTTACACATTGATATACGAGTACCTGGGACTTTTTTGGTTGGAAAGTGTGTAACCTGTGATTTACAACAGCATACATTCCACTTACTCTATTATTTGAACTTTGATATATGTGGATTGAACATTAAACCTTGAATATCTTCCAAGAAACCCTTCTCTGCCTACTCTTTCGACGATGACGGGCATAATGCCTTGGCATCCAAGCTAGGCAGTCGGGCCTCCCCACCAACCGGGCGGCCCAGCCACAGTACCCCCGGCTTTGCTGGATTCACCCTCAATCTACTGGCACACAGCCAACCAGTAATGGCTTCAAGGCACTGTTGAAAACAAGAAGGCACGGAGTCCGGCCGGCCTTCCATTTTCAGAATGAGCTGGGTGTCGTCAGCGTACTGATAACATTCCAGCCCAAAGCTTTGAACCAGACCAGCAAGTGGTCGCATATAGATGTTAAATAATAAAGGGGAAAGAATGGCACCTTGAGGGACCCCACAGGTAAGTGGAGCCCTCTCGGAAACCAAACCACCCCTTTCCCTTTTTAAGGCAGAAACGATCTATGATGGAAAGAACTCCATTGCAGCCTTTGCAGCTTCTGCCAAGCATGAGAAAAAAGGATGCTCAAGTTATACCTTGTACGGTCCTGATGCTAAATGGCGTTTGTGGAAGGGAAGAGGAGGTGCCATCAGGGTATTCCCCAAACAGAGAAGGATGGGGAGGGATAGAAATGCCATGGTTCTTGATATACCAGAACTTACCACTTCCTGTGTTGGTAACCAGATGGTAATACGGTGCATTACAGCGGTACCTGACAACTGACTGAAAGTTGTTATTTCTTTTCTGAGACACGTAATCAAAAGCTCCATTCTTCAGAATTCTAGGTTCGCCACAGTTCACAACTACAAGATAAAACAGAGGGTAAAGGGGGAGGTGAGCACAGGCAGTCTCAAAGGTGCGAACAAGACAGGTTCTGTAGGTTTGTTCTTAAGTTGAATTTGTATGTAAGTTGGAGCAGGAACATTTTAAAGTGCAACTGCAGCCAAATATATATACACATTAGCTTTGGAAGGCATAAGGAAGAGATCAAATGTTATTATAATCCAGCTCCAGCATTCAGTGGTTCCTTGTCAAACTGTAGCTAACGGGAGACATCTCCACTCAGCCACCAACAATGCATTGTTAATTGTGTGATTCTTATTTTGCTTTTGCTTGTGTGTGGAGCGGGGGTGTTTAATTATTCATTGAGAATCACACTATTCAAATTGCTTTCTTATTCACAGGTAAAATTTAGTTATTGATTTATTTACTCTATTTGTATCCTGACTTTCTCTACCCCCGAAGGGGTCTCAAGGCGGTTTTACATATGGCAACTATTCAATGCCTTTGAACAACAACAATTAAAATACATCAAGTTAAAAATTTTAAAAATTTAAGCACTGGGAATGTGGCGCAGCTGGCTGGGTGTCAGCTGCATAAGATCTCTACTGACCAGAAGGTCATGAGTTCAAGGCCTGCCCGGGTCGAGGTGGGCTCTCGACCTATTGTGTAGCCTGTTGTTGACCTTTGCAACCCGAAAGACAGTTGCATCTGTCAAGTAGGAAATTAAGGTACCACTTAGCGGGGAGGCTAAATTTAACTGATTTACGAGGTCATAAAAAACATCTCCAGGAAACATGCTGAGGAATAAAGGAGTGCAACATCTCTCCCTGGTGGCCAGATGTTAAATTGCCTCTGACTGTCTTGTGTGTTTGTGTGTCTAAATGTAATGTGTACATTGTAATCCGCCCTGAGTCCCCTGCGGGGTGAGAAGGGTGGAATAGAAATAAAGTAAATAAAATAAATAATAAATAAAAATTAAAATTAGATGCACATCAAAACATATAAAACATTGCAATCACTACTAAAATCATGCCATCCACAAAGGATAAGGTGTGTCTGTAACTATCAGAAAGAAACAAGCAACTTAGGGCACTTCCACTCAGCCGTATACCCCAGAATATCAAGGCAGAATAATCCACAATATCTGATTTGAACTGGGTTATCTGAGTCCCCACTGCCATATATCCCAGTTCAAAGCAGATAATGCGGGATTTTATACAACTGTGTGGAAAGAGCCTTAGAGAAGATGCAATTTGTCTCTCATTTTTAGGGTTCCTACCAAATGTTAATCAAACTGTAGGGAAATGATTTATTTGTAAAGTGGTTGCAAAAATCACAGACTGTATTTCACATTTCCTGGAGTAAGAAATTATCCCAAGTGGGTATCTTCAGTAAGAGTGACACAGGACTGATCCAGCCATGATGCATCTGTACCTCTATCAGTAGTGTGATATTGCTGATACAGTGTTTCCCCGCTACTTCAAGGTTTGCTTATTGCAGACTCACTGTTTCGCGGATTTCAAAAGAAATGTTCAAAAAGATAGCAGGAAACCTTTTTTTTAAAAAAAATTAAAAGTACAGTGGCTTGCACTCTCCTTTAATTCATATCTCAAATTTTCCCAGAATTTCCTTTATAATATGGCCAGCTATGCTTGGGCTCCTTTGAAAGCAATAGTAGAGTGTGTCCGCTACTCACTTTCACACTGTGGCATAGAGCGGTGCCAGGTCCCATCGTCTTGGCAGACAGAGGTGAAGGACGACAGTTTCTTCTGTCCCTACTCAGGAGAAAGCAACAGGGAATCAGCCTAGCCCACGGGGTCTTTTAAATCCCATCTCCAGTCCTGGTGATTAAAGGCCACATGGGATATGACATGAAATGCTGTAGAATCATAGAATCCTAGAGTTCAAAGAGACCTCATGGGCCATCCAATCCAACCCCCTGCCAAGAAGCAGGACAATCGTGTTCAAAGTACCCCCCGACAGATGGCCATTCAGCCTCTGCTTAAAAGCCTCCAAAGAACAGCTCTCACAGTTAGGAAGCTCTCCCTAATATTTATTTATTTATTTATTATTTCGATTTATATACCACCCTTCCCAAAAAGGCTCAGGGTGGTTCACAACAATGAATACACAACACAACGTAGTTAAAAACAGAATAAAAACAGATGGAAAGCACAACCTTAGAGATTAAATGCCTGGCGGAACAGATTGGTCTTACAGGCCCTCCGAAAGGCCTGTAACTCTGTTATTGCTCGTGCCTCTGCCGGGAGCGTGTTCCACAGGGTAGGCGCTACTACAGAAAAGGTGCGCTGCCGAGTCGATGGCAATCAGCAAATCTTGAGTGATGGAACTTCCAATAGGTTTTGGTCCATGGACCGTAGTGGTCTCTGGGGAATGTGCAGGGAGAGGCGGTCCTTCAGATACATTGGCCCCAGGCCATGCAAGGCCTTAAAGGTTAACACCAGCACTTTGAAGGCAATCCAGTACTCGATGGGAAGCCAGTGCAAACGCTGGAGGACTGGCATGATGTGGCATGTTAGTGTCACTCCAGCCAGCAGTCGAGCCGCAGCGTTTTGCACCATCTTCAGTTTTTGGATTACCGACAAAGGAAGGCCAATGTAAAGAGCGTTACAGTAGTCCAGCCTCGAGATGACCGTGGCCTGGATTACCGCGGCTAGGTCATCACCGGAAAGGTAAGGCGCCAGCCGCCTCAACTGGCGCAGATGGAAAAATGCTGCTCTGCTCATGGTGGAGACCTGAGCATCCATTGTCAGCAGAGGGTCCAGTTGGACCCCCAGGCTTTTAACCAGCAGCGATGACCTAACCACCTCACCATCCATTATTGGCAGCCGGAGCTTGCCCCCCCTCCCCCGGGACAACCTAGCCACAGGACCTCCGTCTTCGACGGGCTCACCTTCAACCTGCTGGCCCGTAGCTACCCAGTAACGGCTTCCAAGCACTGATGGAAATAATCGGGTATAGAGTCATAGCTAAATGATGGATCAATAGAGAATAGTCAACTGTGTCAAATGCTGCCATGAGGTCCAATAACACGAGCAGCGCTGACCCTCCTTGGTCCAGCTGTCTGGTCTGTGATAGAGACCAGCACAGTCTCTATCCAGTCCAAAGCGGAAGCCGGACTGGAAGGGATCTAATCTGGCTGAATCGTCCAAGAACCGCTGCAGCTGTCCCACTGCTGCCCTCTCAATTACCTTGCCCAGGAACGGTAAATTCGAAACTGGGCGGTAATTGGAGGGAACCAAGCCACCTAGACCTGGTTTCTTCAGCAGCGGGCTTACCTTCACCTCTTTTAAACTCTCTGGAAAAACTCCTTGCTCAAGGGAGACGTTTACTATATTCAACAGAGGTCCACGTAACCCCTCCCAGCAGGATCTAACAAGCCAGGAGGGGCACGGGTCGAGGGAGCAGGTTGTTGGTCTAGCTGCAGCAATGATCTTGTCAATCGCCCCTACATCCAGCAGATGGAATAGGTCGAAGGTAGGCCTGTCGAGTGGCCACGGGGATCACTGTATTCAGGTACAATTTCCTTTCCTGTACTTTGAAGTCATTGCTCCACGTCCTAGTCTCCAGGGCAGCAGAGAACAAGCTTTCTCCCTCCACCCTATGACTTCCCCTCACATTTTTTTCATGGCCATCATGTCTCCTCTCAGCCTTCTCTTCTTCGGGCTAAACATACCCAGCTCTTTAAGCCACTCCTCATAGGGCTTGTTTTCCAGACCCTTGATCATTTTAGTCATCCTCCTCTGGACACATTCCATATTGTCAATCTCTCTCTTCAATTGCGGTGCCCAGAATTGGACACAATTTTCCAGGTGTGGTCTGACCAAGGCAGAATAGAGGGGTGGCATTACTTCCCTGGATCTAGACACTAGACTCCTATTGACGTAGGCCAAAATCCCGTTAGCTTTTTTAGCTGCAGCATCACATTGTTGGCTCATGTTTAACTTGTTGTCCACAAGGACCCCAAGATCTTTTTCACATGTACTGCTCTCGAGCCAGGCGTCCCCCATTCTGTATCTTTGCATTTCATTTTTTTCTGCCTAAGTGGAATCTTTTACATTTGTCACTGTTGAACTTCATTTTGTTAGTTTTGGCCCATCTAACTCTGTAAGCTTTGGGAGGGATATTGCGAAAACAATGGTCGTTCAAGAGTAAGGAAAACACTATGCATGCAAAAAAGTAGATCACCATTGATACATTAGAGCTGAATGCCTTGGGGCTGAGATCTGAATTCATTTAAGCTCTGTTTGTTTGCTATGTTCTACTTTCGATTTCCCTCTTTTCCATGTTTGACTTTTTGTAACTGGCCAAAAATTGTGCAATAATCCACCACCGAATTTGCAAACACCAGGGGACTTTTGCTGAAAGAAATGTTTTGCATATGTTAACAAATATTTCAATCTATTCCTATGAGAAAGACCACGAGCATCTGCTTGTCCGGTTTTAATGGATTCGTTTCAATTGGTTCAGCTCGAGGATGTGGACAAGATCCTTGGAGAAGCGAGGCCCACTACATGCATCCTAGACCCCTGCCCATCCTGGCTGATAAAGGAAGCCAGAGGGGGTTTGGCAGAGTGGGTGAAGGTGGTGGTTAATGCCTCCTTACAGGAGGGCAGAATTCCAGCCAGCTTAAAGCAAGCTGTTATAAAACCGCTGTTGAAAAACCATCACTGGACCCCACTCAATTAGTGAACTATCGGCCAGTTTCCAATCTCCCCTATTTGGGCAAAGTCATGGAACGTGTGGTGGCTTCGCAACTCCAGGGGTTCTTGGTAGACACTGATTATCTTGATCCGGCACAGTCTGGCTTTAGGCCGGGACATGGTACTGAAACAGCCTTGGTCACCTTGGTAGATGATCTACGCGGGGGAACTCGACAGGGGAGTGTGTCCCTGTTGGTTCTGCTGGACCTCTCAGCGGCTTTCGATATCGTTGACCACGGTATCCTTCTGGGTCGCCTTGCAGACATGGGGCTTGGCGGTACTGCTCTGCAGTGGCTCCAATCCTTCCTGGAAGGTCGTACCCAGAAGGTGTCATTGGGTGACACCTGTTCAGCTCCACAGCCGTTGTCCTGTGGAGTCCCTCAGGGTTCAGTTCTGTCCCCGATGTTATTCAACATCTACATGAAACCGCTGGGAGAGATCATTCGGAGTTTCGGAGTAAGGTGTTATCTGTATGCAGATGACGTCCAGATCTGTCATTCCTTCCCACCTGTCACCAAGGAGGCTGTCCAGACCTTGAACCGGTGCCTGGCCGCTGTGTCGGACTGGATGAGGGCTAGCAAATTGAAACTAAATCCAGACAAGACAGAGGTCCTCCTGGTCAGTTGCAAGGCCGAACAGGGCATAAGGTTACAGCCTGTGTTGGCATAGGGTTACAGCCTGTGCTCCCCCTGAAGACGCAGGTTCGCAGCTTGGGAGTGATCCTGGATTCATCGCTGAGCTTGGAACCCCAGGTCTCAGCGGTGGCCGGGGGAGCTTTTGCACAGTTAAGACTCGTGCGCCAGCTGCGCCCGTACCTTGGGAAGTCTGATCTGGCTACGGTCGTCCACGCTCTGGTCACATCCCGAATAGATTACTGCAACGCACTCTACGTGGGTCTGCCTTTGAAGACAGTTCGGAAATTGCAATTAGTCCAGCGGGCGGCAGCCAGATTGCTAACGGGAGCTACATACAGGGAGCATACCACCCCCTGTTGTGTCAGCTCCACTGGCTGCCTGTCCAATTCCGGGCTCAATTCAAAGTGCTGGTTTTGACCTTTAAAGCTCTATACGGTTCTGGCCCAGCTTACTTGTCCGAACGCATCAGCCACTATGTCCCACCTCGTAATCTAAGATCATCCGGGAGGCCCTGCTCTCGCTCCCGCCTACGTCTCAGATGAGGCTGGTGGGGACGAGGGATAGGGCCTTCTCGGTGGTGGCTCCCCGCCTGTGGAATGCGCTTCCTATTGATGTACGATCCACCACATCCCTCCTGGCCTTCAGGAAAAAAGTAAAATCTTGGCTGTGGGACCAGGCATTTGTACACCAGCACAAGGCAGCATTTTAGATTGGTTTTTAATGAAAGTGGGTGATTATGGCCAATGTTTTTATGGACTGAACATTGTTTTAATCCAGAGTGAATGTGTATGGTGCTAATGTAGTTGTATTTTAATGTATTTTTAATGTATTTTAATTGTTGAAGGGTTTTGGGGTTTATATTGTTATTATGTGGGCATCGAATTGTGCCGTACTGCAAGCCGCTCTGAGTCCCCCCTTGGGGGTTGAGAAGAGCGGGGTAAAATCCCGAAATAATAATAATAATGTAAAACAGAGAAATATTATGAACGGGGCCTGAATAAGCAAGAAGTTATCATAAGCAACTTGGATCATAGACCTCTGAAAGGGACAAAGGGTAGCAGCCGATCACGTGCCTCACCTCCATCAAGTTATAGCCAGTCTGACAGTTCACAATGAAGTAGTCTTGGAATCGATAGACAGGCTGTGGGTCTTTGATGATGGTGAACCCGTCCTTTGTCACCGGCTGTGGACACCGGATTCCTATTGGAAATAAGAAAGAGATGAAGGAAGCCCTGGCAGATGGCCACGTACCATCTATCTTAGTCTGTTGGATGGGGAGAACACATTACTTTCTGTGCTGTACTGGATCTTCCACCCACGGCTGAATCCTGACTCGTCTGTGAAGAAAAGGATGTCTACCGACGAGCTGTTGGTTTCAATGCTCTTTGGAGGCACCGTACCGCAGAACTCGCCAATTGCTTTCTTCCCGGCTTGGATCTAATGAGAAATAAAGGGTTTGGGAGTGCCTTTAATATTCTTCTCATTTCTCATACAGAGCACCAGTAACATGAATCTTTTTTATATATCTCAAGAGCATAATAATGGTATTACTGTGGTTTATGAGTTATCTGACAATTGTATTTTACGAACTGTTGTAAGTCGCCCCAAGCCATTGGGGGGGGGGGGGGACAGACAAATGCGAAATAATAAATAAATAATAATAATAATTATTATTATTATTATTTATACCCCGCCACCATCTCCCCGATGGGGAGATGGTGAGGCCAGGCCCAAACAACAAATACAATAAATAAAAATCAAAAACATCAGCAGCAACACAATAAAAACACAGACATATAAATAAAAACAATATACAAATAAGTATCTCCAATCACAAATGACAAGGCGGGCCGCATGCACAAGATAAAAAGTTAAAATGTTAAAAAAACCTCAGGGTGAGATAACAGGGGTAGATTCTTTGCGAAAGAGAGCTCGTATAAACACGGGTAGTGAGAGGCCTTAATATAATGGGGGAGAGTGGACTTCAAAAACAGGGGCATTGAGGAGAGCAATGGCATAAAGTTAAATGATTACTCTCCAAAGACACAGTGGAAAGCCAGGTTTAAGGCGTTTTTTAAAGGTTTCCAAAGTGGGGGTTTTCCTAATCTCTCCGGGCAAGGAATTCCAGAGTCAGGGGGCCACAGAGGAGCATGCCCTCTCCCTTGTGCCCAGGCCCGGATTAAGCCCTTTTGGCGCCCTAGGCCAAAGGCTCCGCCTCCGCCGCGGCTCGACCTCCGCCGCGGCTCCGCCTCTTCCTCTCCGCAGCTCCACCTCTTCCTCCTCACCAGCGCGAGGAGGAGGAAGAATGAAAGCACCACCTCCGGAGCCGATGCCGCGCATGCGCTCAGCAACCCCGAGGGTGGGGCTTCCCTCCGCGGCTCCGCCCCTTCCTCCTCGCGCCGGCCTGAGAAAAAAGGGCGATCTTCGGCCGCTTCTCAGGCCAGTGTGCTGGCTTTATGAAGGTGGGAGGAGCCGCGGGAAACCTCCCCGTGGCTCCTCCCTCCGCCCTAACGCCACCCCACTGGCCTGAGAAGCGGCCGAAGATCACCCAGGCCGTCGTGGTGGCTTTAGGATGGAGGGAGGAGCCGCGGGGAGGCTCCCCGCGGCTCCTCCCTCCCTCCCTTCTAAAGCCACCAAGCCTGAGAAAAAAAGAGCAATCTTCGTCTGCTTCTGCGCCTGCGCATGGGGCGCCATAGACTCTCAGAGGCAGCAGAACGGCCTCTGAGAGTCTATGGCGCCCTGCACGCAGGCACAGAAGCAGCTGAAGGTCGACTTTTTTTTGAAATTTTTTTTGGGGGGTGGTCTGGATCTGGCGCCCCCCCCATGGCTGCGCCCCTAGGCCGTGGCCCAGTGTGGCCTTATGGCTAATCCGGGCCTGCTTGTGCCCACCAGACGAGTCTGTGAGACTGGTAGGGGCGAAAGGAGGGCCTCTCCCGAAGATCGAAGAGTTCAGGCTGGTTCATGGAGAAAGATCCGGTCATGAACGTAGGAGGGTCCCGAACCGTTTAGGGCTTTATAGGTGATCACCTGCACCTTGAATTGGGCCCGGAAAATAAATAGCAGCCAGTGAAGCTCTTTAAGCAGGGGGGTTGACCGCTCCCTGTAGCTTGCCCCAGTTATTAATCTGGCTGCTGAGCGATGGACAACTTGAAGTTTCCGGGCCGTCTTCAAGGGTAGCCCCACATAGAGTGAATTGCAGTAATCCAGTCTAGAGGTAACCAAGGCATGGAACACCATGGTCAGTTCAGACTTCACGAGGTATGGTCGCAGTTGGCACACGAGTTTTAACTGTGCAAAGGCCCTCATCGCCACCGCCGACACCTGTGCATCAAGTGTCAGCACTGAATCCAGGAGGGCCCCCAAACTGCGGACCTGCGGAAGCTGATAACAACAAAAAAATTGCTTTACCTTCACCCGATTCACTTCCCAGACAACACTGTAGCCCCTACAAATCACAGACCAGGCCCAAAATTGACAGTAAGGCTTCATTAACTTGATTTTCCTGAGTAGGCCTCAGTTAATGGGACATTGTCTATGGCCTGAATTAACAGTAACCAACCTTGGCACACAGAGCCCCTATGACCCATGCTACATTCTACTGCAGTTTGGAGGAGGGGGGACCATGGATGATGGGACTTGAAGTACCATAACAGATTATGGAATTTGTAGTACTTTCAAACCCTTCATTCCCCACAGAGCACTGTGGCCATGAACAAACACCGATAAAGACTACACTTGGCACACAGTGCCCCCTTGACCCACACTCCATCCTACTGCAGTTTAGAGGAGGGCGGACCATGGATTATGGGATTTCAAGTACCTCCATTCACTTCCCAAGCCCGCTGCGACCCTCATCCAGTGCATGATCATGACCACACTTGGCACTCAAAGCCCCCATGACCCACTTAACATCTTGGTGCAGTTCGGAGGGTGGACCACGGATGATGGGACTTGAAGTACCTCCACTCACTTCACAAGACCGTAAGACCAAACTTGGCACAAAGTGCCTCCATCACCCATTCTACGGCCTAGTGCTGTTTGGAGGAGGGCACACCATGGATGATGGGACTTGAAGTACCTCCACTCACTTCTCGAAACCACTGCAACCCTCATCCAATGACTGATCAAGACCAAACTTGGCACGCAATGCCTTTCTCAAATCACCCGGGCACTGCCGGGTCCCCATAATATAGATGGAACTGCATTGAAGTGGACTGCAGTTAAATCTGCATTATAATGGTACTGTACATGGGATCAAAGAATCTCTGTGTGTGTGTGTGTGTGTGTGTGTGTGTGTGTGTGGTGTTTGAGAGGCCTATAAAGATTTATGGAATGAGAGCAAAATATTAATATTTTCTATTGGTCCCACTAGACAACAGACCATGTTTGGTGGTTCAGTGATCAACTATGCAGGTTGAAATAGCACAAGGGAGAAGAGAGATTCCATTTGTGTATCTGAAGAAGTGCACTGAGATCCATAAATGTTTATGCTACAATAAAACAATTTCAAAGGGAAAGAAACTTTTTGAAGAGCAGTATAGACAGCAAGAACTAAGGTTGGGTAAGGCAGAGTGATTTGATTTGCTATACCTTGAGTTGATCATAAGGACAGCGGACTTGTGGGTGATCATCAATTTCAAAGGGCTCCAGGAACTGGAGAGTGATGGATGTCCCCTTCTCCACTCGGATGCTATAGTTACACTGAAGCTCAGCTGGATAGGGCTGAGGGTAACCAGGGCTTGATAAATGCCCTGAGGGCTCTGTGAACAGTTCATTGCTGCAGTCCACTGCAGGACGAGGAAACACGAGAAGGTGCATTAAAAGCTGGAATTGGACTGTCTTTGTAGCAGCTGTCCCTTGTAGATATTAGGCCTGGCAATCATGGTTCTAAATGGTTCTAAAGTATTTACAAAACTAAAGTTCTGGTGGTGAAAAACTAGGTGGCGCTAGTGCTTTGCTTCTACGGTGTTACTAAAGTTCTGGTGGTGAACATTTCAGAACTCTAACAAAACTTTCAAAACTTCATTATTATTTCATTATTGGCAATTTTTAAGACAGAACATTTAAGAACTGCTGTGAACACGCGCCTGGGGTCTTTGACTTAGAATAGGAACAAGGACGTGACATCTCTTCCCAGGGGACTTCTTCTTGCCTTCCCATAGAGAACTGGAACTCTCAAGGACCAAACCAGTCACTTTAGATAACTCAAACAGGCTTTATTGTTCACAAAAGGAGTTATCTTGTTGAGGTATTAAACTTAGTTCTCCAAACAGGGATAAAATAAAATATACATTACAGTTCTTTAGTTGTTTGGGTCCAGGAAGCTTTCAGCCGGTTGGCTTTCCAAATTCTCTCCCTCTCAATGGCTTTGAGGTGAGAAACTCTTAGCCCCAGTCAAATGGCCTATATTGAAGGCACAGAGCCTTCCTATTGGTGCCAAATGACCAGTTGAAGGCTTTTGAGAGTCCACAGTCCCGTCCCGGTGTGCTGGATATGCAGAATGAATCCAAGATATGAAGAGTTGGTGCTAGAGAATGCCTGACTGAGGCCTGGCTGGCAAACCCTCTAACACGTCCTCTTCTGTAGAGATGCAGGCAAAATCTAAAGAGAAAGCTAGATTTCCAAAGTCTCAAGGGGGAGGAAAAACAAACTTAACGATGATTGACAGCTCTAAAGAACCAATCAATGCAACCAATACTTAACAACACTAAACAGACTAGCTGAAACATAATCCAATAGTTTAAACCTTGCAACTTAAAGTTTTATACACAGGTGGCATCAGCCACGCCTTCACAACTGCCATTTATAACGAAATTTTGAAAGTTTTGTTAGAGTTCTGAAATGTTCACCACCAGAACTTTAGCAACACTGTAGAAGCAAAGCACCAGCGCCATCTAGTTTTCACCACCAGAACTTTAGTTTTGTAAGTACTTTAGAACAGGGATGCCCACACTTTTTCAGCATGCGAGCTACTTATAATAAAACCAAGTCAGAAAGATCTACCTACCTCCTCAAGGCTGGAGAGGAGAGGGGCGGGGGTGGGGAGGGGCTTGGCCAGAGGGGCGGAGGCAGGCCACACCAAGCCCCGCCCCCTCCCTTCTGGCTTTGGAGTTCCCAGCAGCTTCTCCAGGCTGGAAGATGGCAATGCCAAGCCACATAGCTAGCACAAGGCTGGCTTGGCATTGCCATCTTCAAGCCTGGAGAAGCTGCTGATAGAGCGGAAGCCACAGGGGGTGGAGCCAGACTGCCCCAAGCCCCGCCCCTCCCCTCTGGCTTTGGAGCTCCCAGCAGCTTCTCCAGGCTTGAGGATGGCAATGCCAAGCCACTGGTGACATAGCTAGCACAAGGCTGGCTTGGCATTGCCATCCTCAAGTCTGGAGAAGCTGCTGATAGAGCGGAAGCCACAGGGGGCGGAGCCAGGCCGCACCAAGCCCCGCCCCTCCCTTCTGGCTTTGGAGCTCCCAGCAGCTTCTCCAGGCTTGAGGATGGCAATGCCAAGCCACATAGCTAGCACAAGGCTGGCTTGGCATTGCCATCTTCAAGCCTGGAGAAGCTGCTGGTAGAGCGGAAGCCACAGGGGGCGGAGCCAGGCTACACCAAGCCCCGCCCCTCCCTTCTGGCTTTGGAGCTCCCAGCAACTTCTCCAGGCTTGAGGATGGCAATGCCAAGCCAGTGGTAGCATAGCTAGCACAAGGCTGGCTTGGCCCTGCCGTCCACAAACCTGGAGCAGCTGCTGGGAGTGCCGAAGCCGGGGCGGGGCCTGGCTCCGCCCCCTCTGAGAAGTGCCCCATCCGGCTGGGATCGACCTCCTTCGGTCCCGGGATCGACTGGTCGATCGCGATCGACTTCCTGGGCAGCCCTGCTTTAGAACCATTTAGAACCATGATTGCCCAGACCTAGTAGATATCCCACAACATGGAACCCTTTTCCATTTCAACACGTAATAATGACAGTGCATCCTTAGTACGGATCCCTTGAGTAACAGAGCAATGATAGCATCTATATCATCGCTGCAGTGTTTAAAGTATCTTGTAAGAACTGTCACAATAACATTTACAACCAATCATTTTTAAACCTTAGGGAAAACCGCTTTTTCTATTCAAGCAATATAGGACATCATTATACAATTAAGGAAGTTGAGTTTTGTGTGTGTGTGTGTCAGGAGCAACTTGACAAGTTTGCAAGGGCATTGCCCAGGGGGCGCCCGGATGTTTTAACAACCTGTGAGAGGCTTCTTTCATGTCCCAACATGAGAAGCTGGAGCTGACAAGTGGGAGCTCACCCCACTCCCTGGATTTGAACTGCCCATTGTGCCACCGGGGCCTCCAGGAAGCTGGTGATTATGTTACACATTACACCCCCAACACATCAGATCTAACATTAAAGACTAAAAAATGAACCCTCCTCCCACTCTCACCCTATCGGCTCTATAATAAAAAGGGGGACTACATAAAAAGCAACTACAATTTACTTCCCACCTCATTACTTAAAGACATATGGTGAAAGTATTGCTACTCTGACAAATTTGTGTTATTTCTACCTGACATTCTCATTAATCTCTATACTTTAAAACACACAAGAATTTTTACATTTCCTTTTTTAAAACAGTACATTTGTTTTCCATTCTTTTAGGAAACTGAATATTGTCTTTTTTGTTGTTTAGTACTGATAACTTATCCATTTTGCCAGTTCCAAACATTTTTGTGATCCAGGTATTTTTTCTCGAGGGAAGAGTTTTATTTTGTTGGAAATAGCAACCTTTTCCCAGCATGCACTAGTAATTTGTTTGTACTATATATGATTCTGTTTGCTTACTGTATTAGATATGTTTTGGTATGCAGCTTTCCCTTAACTCTATGTTTCTTGAGGTTGTGGGAGGGGCTGCAGACCACATGATCAGATCTGGGACATGCATCTCGCGTCTCTAAAATAGATTTTTAGTATCTTTATACATCTTTGACGATTTGGCTGGAGTAAAGTACCATCAGTACATCATTTTGTAAAACACCTCTTTAAGGTCAAAACCTAAAATGTCACGGAGTTGTTTTGATCACATATTTCCCCATCTGTGCAATTCAATATTATGTCCAATGTTTTGAGGCCATGTAATCATACATTCTTTCACTTGTTCTTTCTCTAATGCTTTCAACGCACTGCAGACAAGAGACAGGATTAATATTATCCAAAGTCACATTGGGTAAGGTCACCGATTTCAACTGGCAGCTCACAGATTATTCTCACAGTCTGTGTAAACTCTATTCTCTGCTTCCTTGTGGAGATACGAGCCTTCTCACCTTTACAGGAGTGCCGGTCACTCTGGAGACGGTAGCCAGGTCGGCAGGAGCAGAAGTAGCCGCCGACATAGTTGTGACAGAAGTGCTGGCATTGAGGACCATCTCTGATGTCATTTCCCTGGGCACACTCATTCAAATCTGGTAATTTCCCATAGGGAAGAGAGTGACGGTGAAATATTTATTTTGCTTATTTTATCAAAATCAGTATCCCACCTTTCAGTAAGAAAAGAAACATCTTTAAGTCAGCAGTCAATATCCTTAGATTGAGGATTGATTTAAGGCACTGTTTCTCAACCTGGGGGTCGGGACCCCCAGGGGGGTCGCGAGAGGGTTTCAGAGGGGTCACCAAAGACCATCAGAAAACATATATTTCTGATGGTCTTAGGAAGCCCTTTGGCAGAGGTTGAAAATCTCTCCGCTTGTCCTTCTCTTTCTTTTTGGAAACAGACTGTGAATTCCCCCACCTAAAGCTCTCCTCTGCTGTGATTGGCAGGCTTCCCAGCCAATGGGGAGGGCTGTTTCTGAGACTCCAAGCAGGGAGGGGAGAACAGGCGTGCTTGGCGCATGGTAGCATGATGTGCGGGTGAGGGAGAGAGTGTGTGGGATGGAGGCTCACGCCAGCGAGTCCCTTCAAGGCATGAGGGTTCTGTGTAGGAAGTTCGACCCAATTCTATCATTGGTGGGGTACAAGGGGCTCTTTGATTGTAGGTGAACTAAAAATCTCAGCAACTACAACTCCCAAATGTGTCAAGATCTATTTTCCCCAAACTCCACCAGTGTTCGTCTTTGGGTATATTGAGGATTCATGTCAAGTGTGGTCCAGATCTATCATTGTTGAGTCTATAGTGCTCTCTGGATGTAGGTGAATGACAACTCCCAAACTCAAGGTCAATGCCCACCATTGACAAATGACAAAAATCCCCCCCCCCCATACAGTTATGAAGTAGCAATGAAAATAATGTTATAGTTAGGGGTCACCACAACACAAAGAACTGTATTAAGGGGTCGCAGCATTCGGAAGGTTGAGAAACACTGATTTAAGGCTTCTCCATGGAAGTTAAGATCCATGGAGAAATGAGTTGTGTCCCCCACCCCCTTGTCACTTCTAACCTCTGGCTATACAAAAGCAGTTTCTAAGAAGTCCCCAAACCCCAAACCCACCCCAGATATTCATAAATAATCATAATCATCACACAGTCCTAAATGCTTGGGAAATGTTCGTTGGAAGGAAGAGGTGATACAGGACTGCACCGTGGACGGGGTGGACGAGAGGAAGGAGCCGCACACTGCGGTTGGAATCTCCGGGCAGGCATTGCTGTGGAAACCGCAGCACGTGCCTCCTTCCTCTCGTCAACCCCACCCACAGCGCAGTCCTGTATCACCTCTTCCTTCCAACGGGGACATCCTTGCAATCGACAGAAGCCGCAGTACGTTTGGTAGCTTGTTGCAGGGTCGCGTGCTTGTGAGGATGTCCACGTTGGAAGGAAGAGGTGATACAGGACTGCGCCATGGGCGGGGTTGACGAGAGGAAGGAGGCGTGCGCTGCGGTTGGAATCCCCGGGCAGGCATTGCTGTGGAAACCGCAGCACGCGCCTCCTTCCTCTCGTCAACCTTGCCCATTGCGCAGTCCTGTATCACCTCTTCCTTCCAACGGGGATGTCCCTGCAATCGAGGGAAGCCACAGTAAATTTGGTAGCTTTTTGCAGGGTTGCGTGCTTGTGAGGATGTCTATGTTGGAAGGAAGAGGTGATACAGGACTGCGCCATGGGCGGGGTTGACGAGAGGAAGGAGGCGTGCGCTGCGGTTTCCACAGCAACGTCTGACCGGGGATTCCAACCGCAGCACGCACCTCCTTCCTCTCAACAACCCCACCCATGGCGCAGTCCTGCATCAGCTCTTCCTTTCAACAGGGACGTCCTCGCAAGTGCGCGACCCTGCAAGTGGCAACCCTACGCCTAGTTCACGCCACCGCCCCCACTGCCCCCTTACAGGGGTCCAACGCCCCCCAAATTCTCCTGAGGCTTCCAGCACGACCCTAGATCACCCCACTGCCCACCAGGGGCAGTACCGCCCATTTTGGGAATGGCAGATTTAAACCAAGATGTTTTAAGGGAGAGTAGATGTTTCGGGGCAACCGAAAAGAACATTTCTGAAACTCTGCTATATATGTGTGTGTGTGTGTTGTGCATTGACATGTCTTTGTCCCTAACAGTTCAAAGAGATATCTAGGTATATCGGTTTAACAGCTGAGAAACCGAATTGCCTTGCATGAACACTAGTGGATATTTACCACTAAGGAGAAGGTTGACTCAAGCGAGTTTTTAACTCTTCTCAGGGAGATTCCTGATTTTCCCAAAATGGCGGTGAATGCAATTTTCCTAAAGATTATAGAGATTTCCATTTCCCAAAAGGTTTTGGGATCATTTTCTCAAAAGGCTATGGTCAGCCTTTTCAAAGATCATAATTCTCCAAAAAGTATTGTGTGAGAAGGCTGGATTCAGTGGCCAGTTGTGACCCTTGCAGCTCTATGATTCAATGATTTGACGACTGGCACGAGAGTGCCCAAACTCTAAGATCTGCAAGGGAAGATGTTTACTTATTCCACCACCCATATAGGCCTGGCTGGGGAGGACATGGAAGAAACGGTCTCTGTGGCTACTCCCCGACTACGGGATTACCTTCCCTGTGATATCCAGTTGGTGCTCTCCCTGCTGTCTTTCTATCAGTAGAAAAAGTCCTTTCGATTTAAGGAGGTGTTTGTTTTTCAATATGTTGTGGCAGATGGAGGTTTTGATGGCTGGCACTGTTGTTTCCATTTTATTGTGTGTGGGATTTTTTTGGAATTGCATTTATACTTGCATTTTTGACTTGTGCTTTTTTAAAAATAGAAATTTGCTTTGCGTTTTTAACTTCTGTATTGAGAGCTTTTTAGTTGTATTGTGTTTGGACACTGCTTTAGCTCAGCTTACAGTATTTATTTATTTATTTCTGGTATTTATACCCCGTCACTTCTCTACTCCGGGAGGGAGACTCAGGACAGCTTACATAGGCAGCAATTCGATGCCATTACAAGAACAATTAAAACAATAACCAATAAGCCTAACCATTATCCATTAACATTCATAAAATGCATAAAATACATTAATTAAACAATATAAAACATTAATTACTAAAACACCGTATCCTCATATAAATCATCTTTCCATTCCATTTCAGCCAAAGTGCTGCTGACTGAAGGCCTGGTCCCACAACCACGATTTTACTTTCTTCATGAAAGCCAGGAGGGATGGGGTTGATCGTATCTCATTTGGAAGCATATTCCACAGGCGGGGGCCACCGCCGAGAAGACCCTGTCCCTCATCCCCACCAGCCAAGTGTGTGATGTTGGCGGGAGCGAGAGCAGAGCCTCCCTGGATGATCTTAGGTTCCGAGATGGGATGTAGGGGCAGATACGTCGGACAAGTAAGCTGAACCAGAGCCATATAGAGCTTAATAGGTCAAAACCAGCACTTTGAATTGAGTTTGGAAGTGCTGGTTTTGACCTCCACAACTACTCGAACCAGGCATCTGCCTACAGTTAGGCTGGCCAGTACTGTTTGTTTCAAGATAAAGGTAAACGTTTTCCCCTGACATTAAGTCTAGTTGTGTCCAACCCTGGGGGGGGGTGGTGCTCATCTCCATTTCTAAGCTGAAGAGCCGGCATTGTCTGTAGACACCCCTAAGGTCATGTGCCAGCATGACTACATTGAGCGCCGTTACCTTCCCGCAGAAGTTGGACCTATTGATCCACCTCTTGTTATTAGCATTTTCTCTGCTATAATTGTGTGTAACCCTATTGATCTACTCACATTTGAATGTTTTCAAACTGCTAGGTTGGCAGAAGCTGGGGCTAACAGTGGGAGCTCACCCCGCTCCCCGGATTCAAACCACCGACCTTTTAGTCAGCAAATTCAGCAGCTCAGCAGTTTAACTCGCTGCGCTACTGGGGTCTCCACTGTTTGTTTTAGCTCTGTACTAATACAAAGATATATTACTCACCAACAGCTTGATAGTAAGCTAAGAATCCCTTGTAGGAGACAACAACACCATTCTCCTCGTTGGAGAAGTCAGAGTGAAGCAGGAGCTGCATTCGGTTCCCAGCAGACAAGAACTCTCTCCCTCTGGGATGGTTGCCAGTGCTTGAATCCACCTGGCCACAGAACCGACCAAGGTCTTTCTTGTCTGCCGTGATCTACCAGAGCCCAAGAAGAGGAAGGAACAAACATTGGAAAGTGTCGAACCCATCAATCAAGATCCAAGGAACCTCACCAGTAATTCTACAAGCACAAAAGGACAGCTTAAGCCAGTGTTTCCCAACCTTTTTTGAGCCGCGGCACACTTTTTACATTTGCAAAATACTGGGGCACACCACCAACCAAAATGACACAAAATGACACTCTAACACAGTAACACATATAGTTAATATGTTTTTAAATGTATTTATACACTCAGTGTGAAACCTGGGCCTGTTTCGATGAACACAACATAGATATCCTGGCAGGAATGGCAGAAAGACACAAACTTCCCACACAGAACTCCCATAAACAAGAGAAAATGCTATGAGAGTTTGGTGGGCATTGACCTTGAGTTTTGGAGTTGTAGTTCACCTATATCCAGAGAGCACTGTGGACTCAAACAATGTTGGATCAGGACCAAACTTGGCATGAATACTCAATATGCCCACAAGTGAACACAGATGGAGTTTGGGGGAAATAGACCTTGACATTTGGGAGTTACACTTTCTGGAGGGGGCTCAAAAGACCAGCAGTCTCCCTCTCACTTAGGTTGCCCCCTCCCTCTCCGCCAGGCTTGAATTGGGGTCATGGGAAGCAGTAGCCTCACTCACCACCTGCGCAGCTCCTTGGGGGTCAGCGGGGCAGCCCGGGTGGGCATCTCGGGGTAGGAAGGAAGGCGGCGGCAGCGGGCAGGGAGCCGGAGGGAGGCCGAGAACGGTTTCGCGTAGACCAGGGAGGAGGGGGAGGAGGGAGGGGTGGAGCCGGTGCTGGACTGAACCATCCAACATTAGGCCAGGGGGGGGAGAGAAAAGAGGAGGTCTCTACTTGGGGAAAGGGATGCGGGCCTTCCCAATGCATGGAGAGGGAGAGACCAAGTAGACAACGGGTGGGGAGGGGGGGTGTTTGTAATTTTGTGCCTTTATCGAGATATGTTTCTTAGGGTTTTTATACTTCAATACACTAGACTCGCCCCCCTCCCCTCTTGGAGGTTCCAATTTCCCACGGCATACCTGATGATCGCTCGCAGCACACTAGTGTGCCCCGGCACACTGGTTGGGAAACACTGGCTTAAGCAACAGACACCAACATGCATGAGGATGGGGATTTGGAAACCAGAATACTTGATACTGTGGAAGGCTAGGTAAAGCAGGATATCAAATTACAGACAGATTGGTTCAGTCAAGTTTGTGGTGCCTTTGTCTACCCATTGGCACATGGGATGCTGCTTAAATACCTTGACGTAGTCATATTGGCAGGCCTCCGATGGCTCCAGATCAAATTGCCAGAAATTCAGCTTCACCCTGAAGCCCTTTGGAACTGAAATATCCCAGGTGCTGATGTTGTTGTCTGGATACGGTTTTGGGAAATTGGGGGATTTGACCTCTCCATAAAGCTTCTTTGAGGTTGGCAAGGGACTGGCTGCTCCAAAGGCAAAAGCTCCCTGCAGGAACAGGAGCAGCAGAGGGAACCTGTAAACACAGTGTGCAAAATGAAATAGAAAACTTAGAAAATAATTGGTTATAGAGATACTGGTAAGAGAAATTAATAAAGACACCTCCCTCAAGGGCACAAAAATCTTCAAATATGATTATAAGTTAAGGGTATATGCGGACGACATCGTTTGCACCATAGAAAACCCAACAGAGTGGGGTCAGCTCTGGTTAAGAAAAATCGAAGATTTTGGAAGAGTGGCCGGATTGAAACTAAACAAACAAAAAATGAAGATGCTAACTAAAAATATCAAGGGGACTGAAAGGGAGAAACTGGAAAAAGCTCTGGGCATCAAGATCGTGCAAAAGGTAAAATATTTAGGGTAACAATAACACCATCCAACAGTAAGCTGGTAAAAAACAACTATGAGCTAGTATGGAGCAAAATCCAGAAATCTATGGAAAAGTGTAAAAATTTAAACCTATCATTAATGGGTAGAATTGCAATAATCAAAATGTCAGTTTTATTTTATTTATTTATTTATTTATTTATTATTGAGGCTTCTATGCCGCCGACTCCCGGGGGCTCGCGGCGGCTCACAAGAGCCAGGGGCATAAAAACAAAGATTAAAAACATAAAACAATTGAACAATTGGAGCAATAGCAGA
Organism: Anolis apletophallus; assembly: GCA_030556195.1. Taxonomy (NCBI): domain Eukaryota; kingdom Metazoa; phylum Chordata; class Lepidosauria; order Squamata; family Anolidae; genus Anolis; species Anolis apletophallus. Next base: position 129,774,305 of record JARBWK010000006.1, on the reverse strand, counting down.
ACAGGCAATAAAACAAATGGAGCAGCAACAGGAGCCACAACACAGTACCCAGAGCACGCGGGCCTACTCTCCGAAGGCCTGCCTATACAGATGGGTTTTGCAGGCCCGCCAGAATGGGAGTAAATCCCTCAGGGCTCTGGTTTCGGCCGGGAGGGCGTTCCACAGCGTGGGGGCTATGACGGAGAACGCCTCAGGCGGGTAGATGTCAGGTGTGCCGACTTTGCTGATGGTATTTCCAGGAAGTTGGCATCCTCAGACCGTAGTGATCTCGATGGGCAATAGGGAGTGAGGCGGTCCCTCAGATACGCTGGCCCCAGGCCGTACAGAGCCTTGAAGGTAAGAACCAACACTTTGAAGGCGATCCGGTGCTCAATAGGCAGCCAGTGCAGATCCTGCAAGACGGGTGTTATACGGCAACCTGCTGGCGTGCCAGACAGGAGCCGGGCGGCAGTGTTCTGCACCAGCTTGAGCTTCCGGATCGACGACAGAGGAAGGCCAACGTAGAGCGCGTTACAGTAATCTAGCCTTGAGATGACCGTGGCTTGGATCACCGTGGCCAGGTCGTTCCGGGAGAGGTAGGGGACAGCCTCCTTGCCTGGCGGAGGTGGAAAAAGCAGCCTTGCTGACCGCAGAGACCCGGGCCTCCATGGTCAGCTGGGAGTCCAGGTGGACCCCCAGGCTCTTCACAGACGGCGCTGAGGACAGCGCCGCATTGTCCAGGGTCGGAAGCCGGGCACCCACCCCGCCCGGGTGACCCAGCCACAAGATCTCCGTCTTCGCCGGATTCACCCTCAACCTACTGGCTCGCAGCCATCCAGTAACGGCTTCGAGGCAGTGCTGGAAATTATCGGGGACGGGCTCAAGATATTATACATATTCCAAACCCTACCGGTGATCCGGACAAATTATTTATTTAAAAAATGGTCCTCGGACATCTCTAAATTTATTTGGAAGAATAAAAAGCCTAGGATAAAAAATAAAATCTTGATAGACGACAAACGGAGAGGAGGCCTAGGCCTACCAGACCTAAGGCTTTATTACGAAGCATGCAACTTAATAGCACTTAATAGAGAAATTAATAGAGAAATAACCAGTGACAACTGGATAACCTACCAGGAAGTACTTTTAAAAAATCCCAACACCAAAGAATTCTCAATAAAATCAATAGAAGAAATTAAAAAACTACAACCAAACATAACATGGTTCCAGTACTACCAAGTGTTCTCAGGATTTAAGGGGGATAATAAAAAGGGCTTTCAACAACATCTAGGTTTTTGGGAAGGGATAATGGGAAAAAAGAAAAAACTAATAAGTGCTGTGTACAAACAATTATTAAAATGGAATACGGAAGAAAAACAGTTCAAAGAGTGTCAAATCCGGTGGGCACAGGACTTAGGGCACAATGTATTATCCCATCAATGGGAGGAAGTCTGGAACATCAAGTTAAAGTACACCGTTGCCATAGACATTAGGGAAAACTGGCATAAACTATTCTTTAGGTGGTACTACACACCAGAGAAGCTAGCAAAGTTCAACCCACAATGCTCCAACAAATGTTGGAAATGTGGTAAGAAAGTTGGCACGTTCTTCCACCTATGGTGGTCTTGTAGACTAGTTAAAAGCTTCTGGTTGCAAGTACATACATATATGCAGCAGATACTGAAAACAAAATTCTTACTTTCCCCCGAGACATACTTGCTTAATATAACTACCTTTAGTATGGATAAGGAAAGAGACAAAATATTGACCTTAAACACAACAGCAGCCAGAATTACATTGGCCAAAGTCTGGAAGCAAAATGTTGCCCCGAGCATAAATGAATGGATCTTAAAAATGTTCGACATCATTCAGATGGACGAACTTTCACAAGGATTGAAAGATATAAACAGGAAAACTGACTGGTCAGGTTTCAAAGATATATTAAGAAAACAGAAGATAATGAAGTAGCGAGACAGTGCCATGGCCACAACATAATCAACATCTACGCGAACCAACATAACATGCCGGAACGGAAAGATGAACTGAAGACACTTCGGAGCCTCCTGGGAAGTCAACAATGGCCATGTTTAGATGTATTTCTTTTGTCTTCCCCCCCCGTCCCTATCTCTCCCTTTCCACACACCCCTACAGCCCCTCCCTCTTCCCGCTTTCCCTTTCTATCCCCAACACTCTATCCCGCACTGTATGATGTACAAAAACTGGAATAAAAATTATATATACGGTATATATATATATATAATAAAACTTAGAAAATAGAAATGAAACCAGAATTCTGAAGTAGGCAGCAATGTTGGAGAAACCCCTTTTATATACTGTATATATTCAAGTATAAGCCTAGTTTTTCAGTCCTTTTTTTAGGCTGAAAAAGTCCCCCTCGGCTTATACTCAAAAGTCAAGGCTATTAATTATTTTACTCTGTTAGAAATACATAATACTTATTATTATTATTATTACATTTATTATTTTACTCTATTATGGTTATTATTACAGTTCCATTATTTTACTCTATTATTATTATTATTGATTTTACTCCTTTTTTAAAGGATGCACAAGCACATTTACATTGAAGAAGAATAGTGGTTTAATCAGAGTTGGGCAGTCTTATCTTAAATTGCAGTTTTATGTAAACCAGGGGTCGGGAATTTTTTTGACTTAGAGAGCCATGAAAGCAAAATATTTAGAAATTTATTTCAGTGAGAGACATATAATATATATACTATATTTTAAGACTGAATTCAACTGAAAAAAAATAAAAGCAAAAAGGGAGGAGAGAGGGAAGTGAAAAGGAAGGAAGGAGAAGGAAAGGAAGACTTGGGGGAAATAATAGAAGAAGAAGGAAGGAAGGAAGGAAAGAAGAGGGAGGGAGAATGGAGGAAAGAAGGAAGGGGGGAGAGGGAGGGAAAAGGAAGGAGAGAAGGAAAGGGTGAAGGGGAGAAAGGAAGGAAAGAAGGAAGGAAGGAAGAGGAAGGGAGGGAGAAAGGATGGAGGAAAGAAGGAAGGGGAGAGAGGGAGGGAAAAGGAAGGAGATAAGGAAAGGGTGAAGGGGAGAAAGGAAGGAAGGAAGGAAGGAAGGAAGAGGAAGGGAGGGAGGGAGAAAGAATGGAGGAAAGAAGGGGAGAGAGGGAGGGAAAAGGAAGGAGAGAAGGAAAGGGTGAAGGGGAGAAAGGAAGGAAAGAAGGAAGGAAGGAAGAGGAAGGAAGGGAGAATGGAGGAAAGAAGGAAGGGGAGAGAGGGAGGGAAAAGGAAGGAGAGAAGGAAAGGGTGAAGGGAAAAAGGAAGGAAGGAAGAGGAAGGAAGAGGGAGAATGGAGGAAAGAAAGAAGGGGAGAGAGGAAGGGGAAAGAAAAAGAGAAGGAAAAAGAAAAGAAGAGAAAGGAAGGAAGGTAGGAAGGAACGATGAGGGCTCAGGGCCAAGGAAGACCTTGGTGTCAACGTTGGCAAGGCAGTCCCTCTGGAAGGTGTCGAAGAGGCAGCGGCTCTTGAGCTGCCCGATGATGAGGATGATGAGCTTGGCATCCCCTGGGGGCAGTGAGGCCGGGTCTGCATTGCCAGGGCCAGGCCCGCCTCTGCTACCTCCCCGGAGGCCCATGGCGGAGGACCAAGAGGAAGACGAGGTGCTTCCACCAGAATCCGCCATCCCTGGCGAAGAGGGCGCAGGGCCCCGAGAGCAGTGGGGGATGAGGAAGAGGTGGCAATGGCGGCGTGGAAGCGGCAGTCGTGGCGCATTTGTGTCACTCCTCCCCGCTGTATGCTCGGAAACTGAGGCCCTGGCTGCTCTGGAGAGCCAGATGCAATCATGAAAAGAGCCACATCTGGCTCCCGAGCCATAGGTTCCTGATCCCTGATGTAAATAGTAAAAAATATTTAACCTACTAATTGTATTAGTATTTATTTTTATTTTGAAATTTACCAGTAGGTGCTGCATTTCCCACTCTCGGATTATACTCAAATCAATCCATTTCCCCAGTTTTAATGGTAAAATGAGATGCCTCGGCTTATATTTGGGTTGGCTTATACTCGAGTATATACGGTACATTGAATTGATATACATTTAAAGGGAAGCGAAGGAGAAGATGAAGTCTTTCCTGATGCAGATCTCCTGGGGCCCTTCCACACAGCCCTATATCCAAGAATATCAAGGCAGAAAATCCCACATTATCTGAGTGTGGACTCAGATAACCCAGTTCAAAGAAGTTATTGTGGGATTTTCTGCCTTGCTATTCTGGATTACAGGTCTGTGCGAAAGGGCCCTGAGTCCACACTCAGATGACGTGGGATTTTCTGCTCTGATATTCTGGGATATAGGGCTGTGTGGAAGGGCCCCTGGAAAATTGTAGATGAGAGTTTTTGATAAAAGCTAACGAATTTGAGATGGTTAAATTGATTAGGCCGATATGTAAAGGTAAAGATTTTCCTCTGACATTAAGTCCAGTTATGTCTGACTTTGGGGGTTGGTACTTATCTCCATTTCTAAACCGAGGAGCCTGCCTTGCCCGTCTGATGAGGTTGTAAAAGCCTCCATAAGAAGGAAATTACACCACACTCTGAGGCAGAGAGTTCCACTGTTGAACAGCTCCAACTGCCAGGAAGTTCTTGCCAACGTTCAGGTGGAATCTCTTTTCCTATAATTTGAACCCATTGCTTTGAGTCCTAGGTAGCAGAAAACAATCCTCCTCCCTCATCCTTAAGATACCTTCTCTTCTGCAGGCTAAACAGACCCAGCTCTTTAAGAGAAAGGGGCGGGGCTGAGGCCAGAGCCGAGCGCGCGCGCGGGGGGTGGGGGGCATCCATTTCCTTCCTGGCTTCCTCCTCTTCTGCCTGTGGGCAAATTGAGGATTCATGCCAAGTTTGGTCCTGATCCATCATTATTTGAGTCCACAGTGCTCTCTGGATGTAGGTGAACTACAACTCCCAAAATCAAGGTAAATGCCCAGTAAACCCTTTCAGTACTTTGGTCTCATGAGAGTTCAGTGTGCCAAGTTTGGTTCACGATGGCTGAATAGCCATCTGTAAGGAATGCTCTGATTGTGTTTTTCCCTTATGGCAGAAGGAGGCTGGACTGGATGGCCCTTGGAGGTCTCCTCTCCTGTTGTTGTTATTATTATTATTATTAGCAGAGGATGAATAAATATTATGCCTTAATATTCAGAGTTATAGGCTGTGTGGAAGGTCCCTATGTTATCTAAATTCCTTTCCACACATCTGAATAAAATCCCATGCTATCTGCTTTGAACCAGATTATATGCCAGTGTGGACTCAGAAAACCCAGTTCAAAGCAGATATTGTGGGATTTTCTGTCTTAATATTCAGAGTTATAGGCCTGTGTAGAAGGGCCCCGGCAGGAGGAGGTTGGACTGGATGGCCCTTGGAGGTTTCCTCCTACTCTAGGAACCTGTTGTTGTTATTAATATTGTTATTATTATTGGCTGAATGGCCATCTGTGAGGAGTGCCTTAATTGTGTTTTTCCCTTATGGCAGAAGGAGGTTGGACTGGATGGCCCTTGGAGGTCTCCTCCTACTCTAGGAACCTGTTGTTGTTTTTGTTATTATTATTATTATTATTAGCAGAGGCTGAATGAATATTATCATCATCATTATTATTATGAATAAATTGAGGGGCTTATGATACTCACATTTAGTTGAATTCAGTCTTAAAATATATTATACTAGCTGTACCCGGCACGCGTTGCGAGAAAGTCTGAGTATGTAAGGGTTGGAATTGTTGTTAGTTATGGTGTTGTTGGGGCCCTGGCTGTGTCACTGTGGGTTGTTCTGGTGGGTGGGATGTTGAAGTCCTGGGGAGTTGTTGGTGTGTGGTGTTGCTGGCGTTCTGCATAGCTTGTGGATATACAATGTTTTTTGTCTTTCCGTCTGCTGTGTTGATGTAGAGGTTGATGCTTGGAAGTTAACTTTGGAAGTGAGTGGAGGTACTTGAAATCCCATTATCCATGGTGTGTCCTCCTCTGAACTGCAGTCGGATGGAGTGTGGGTCATGGGGGGCATTGTGTGCCAAGTTTGGTCTTTATTGGTCTTGGTTCTGGGCCACAGTGGTCTGTGGGGAATGATGGGTTTTGAAGTAGTACAAATCCCATTATCCATGGAGGTACTTCAAGTCCCATAATTCATGGTCCACCCTCCTCCAACCTGTAGTAGAATGTAACGTGGGTCATAGGGGCTCTGTGTGCCAAGGTAGGTTACTGTAAATTCAGGCCATACACAATGTCCCATGAGCTGAGGCGTAGTCGGGAGAATCAAGTTAATGAAGCCTTACTGTCAATTCAGAGCGTAAACAGCATTCCATTAAGTGAGGCCTAGTCAGGGAAATTAAGTTAATGAAGCCTTACTGTCAATTTTGGGCATGGTCTGTGATTTGTAGTGGTGTAAATTTTCTGTGGGAAGTGAATTGGATGTTTGTGTTTGTGCCTCAGCCCTTTGCCTTATCCTCCTCTGACAGTTTATTAGGGGTCGGAATGTTCATGTTGGCTGGCCAGTACAGGAGTTATGCAAATCCGCCCTTATTGGCAGCCAATCATGTTGTCAGAATGTAGAGGCTGGGGTGTTTTGGGGGTCTTTTAGGTTTTGGGGGGGGGAAGTATCTTTGCTACAAACGTACCTTGCTTGAGGCCTATTTCTGTTGGCAAGTTTGGTGTTTCTGCGTTGTAAGGTTTCTCTGTTTCGGACGGTCTTTCCATGACGGGAACCCCTTTATATAATAGATAGCTCTCACTGAAATAAATTTCCAAATATTTTGCTTTTATGGCTCTCTGAGTCAAAAAAGGTTCCTGACCCCTGATATATTGAATCACAAATGATACAAATGTTCACATTTTGTTAACCATTGTTTTGTAAAATTTTAGTGAATAAATGTCATTTTTCCTATGACAGCCTCTCTTTTTCATGGCTCATAACATATACTCTTATCAGTCTTATTCATATATCAAAAACGCAATGTAGTGCCTTTTTTATTATTATTAAAGAAATTCAATTGATATTATGTAGAATGTGGTTCCGCCTTTAGGTGCGGCCCTCCATAATATTTTTTGGCTCTCGTGTGGCCCCTTGGAAAAAATAATTGCCCACCCCTGATGTAGACACTAGACTCCTTTTGATGCAGTCCAAAATCCAATTGGCCTTTTTAAAGCTTCTGCATCACATTGTTAGCTCCTGTATAGATTCAACTCCAATTGTTGTCAGGGAGATAACTGCTTCATATTCTCGATCACTACTTAGTTATAATTTGGATACTGCTACCAACATTGTAACCCAACCCCATACTACTTTACTTATGGCTGCTTGCAGAGAAGGAGATTCATTCTGCCACCAACTGAAGCAAGGCTGATGGATGTTTCTGTTAGATTTGGAAGGATCAGGACAGGAGAAGTAACAGAGTTAAGTACTTAGTTATTAAGTATAAGCTGATAAGGGATTCCGGCCCCTAATGCTTTTCTTATCTTTGTCAACTAGGCATCTATGCGGCTTCCTCCCTTTTATGCCACCCTCTCCTTTCCCACACAGTCAACACTCACATATTCGTAGATTGGACGTAATCCCCTCTTTCTCTCTGCAGTTCATATAGTCTGTACGTGCATGCTGAAAGCAGAGATTTCAGTAAACTCTTAATCTTGTTAGTTGTGAATCAGTGCTGCTGGGGCAGAACATACTCAGAGGAGGGAAGAAAGATAACTTTTCCAAAATCTATTGGGCAATAGAGGAAATTTTGGGGGAAATCAAGGAAACATAAAGGGTTTATTTTAAATTGTCCTCTGCTGCCTCCTGCTGGAGTATGATAAGTGCTTGAAATTAAAATATTGGGTTGTTGTAGGTTTTTCGGGCTATATGGCCATGTTCTAGAAGCATTCTCTCCTGACGTTTCGCCTGCATCTGTGGCAGGCATCCTCTGAGGTTGCGAGGTCTCACAACCTCTGAGGACGCTTGCCATAGATGTAGGTGAAACATCATTTATGATAAATTTGCAGGACATAAACATTGCGGTATTGTTATTGGGACTAAACACAAAGAAGCAAAACTCTCACAACCTCTGAGGATGCTTGCCATGGATGTAGGTGAAACATCAGGAGAGAATGCTTCTAGGACAGTGTTTCCCAACCTTTTTTGAGCTGCGGCACACGTGGCCACTCGGGGCGTGGCCTCCACCCGGACCCCGCCCCCTTTCGGCCGAGGCCCCTCCCTCTTCCACCTTTACCTCCTGCCTGCCTGGCTGCCTGGCTTCTCAGGGACGATGGAGGCGCAGCCCGGCGCTGCTGCAGGAGGGGGCCTCGCAGCTGTTGGGCGAGCGGCCCCCAGCCCCGCTCTGCGGCCGCCTCTGCCTGACTGCCTGGCTTCTCGGGGGCGATGGAGGCGGATACCTGAGTAATCAATACCCATTATCCGGAAAAGCGCTGTGTCCTGGTGTCGCCACACCATGTTGGATTGCAGCTGCACCAGGACACAGCGCTTTTCCGGATATCAGGTATTGATTACTCAGGTCTGTGCCTCCATTGCCCCCAAGAAGCCAGGCAGCCAGGCAGCCAGGCAGAGGTGGGCGCAGAGCAGGGCCGGGGGCCACTCGCCCACCAGCCGCGAGGCCTCCTCCTGCAGCAGCGTGAAGAGCTCCAGAACCGCTGGGCAGCTGATGAGCAGTCGCAGCCCGCCCTGGATGTCGTCCAGCATGGTGGCGTCCAGGCCTGAGGGGAGGCAGGGCAAGGCCAAGGCCGGGCCTTCTCCTCCTCCTGCGCCGCGGAGCAAGGCCAGCACCAGGTCTCGCGTGAAGAAGGCGGCGCGGTGGTGGCGGGCATAGGCCTCGAGCACTTGCCACCCCACCTGCCGCTGGAAGGGGTCGGGCCCTTGCAGGATGAGCCGGGTACTGAGCTCGAACATGGCCCGGCACTGCGGCTTGCTCAGCGGCACCTCTGTAGACTCCAACACCCGCCACATGATTGCATGCTTAAGACACAGGGGGACTGGGGGGGGAGAGACTTTCTCGCGGCACAGCAGCTGATCCCAAACGGAACACTACTGTGCCGCGTCACAGCGGTTGAAAAACACTGTTCTAGCCATATAGCCTGAAAAACCTACAACAACCCAGTGATTCCAGCCATGAAAGCCTTTGACAATACAATTAAAAACTTTAAAAATATGCATGTTGGTCTCTGGTAGCCCAAGCAATTTTTTTTAATAATCTACTCTTCCAGACAAGCCCTATATCCCAGGATCTGATCCCTGGTTTTCTGTTTATTCCAGATTATCTAGCAGTGGGGACTCATATAATCCAGTTTAAAATAGAAAACCTGGGATCAGATCCTGGGATATAGGGCCTGTCTGGAAGGGCCCATAGAAACTCATACATTACTACCAAATTATCTTAACTTTTCTATGATTGACTCTATTTAAACCAGATGCATACATGCAGTAGCTCTCACTTTTCTATGTGTTGTGTCTTACCTACTTCTCTGTCAAAATATTGGAATTCCATCATCACATAAAACTCCAGGTTTTATGAGGAGCATTCACACATATTTACATTCTGATCATTTATGGTAAATTTGGAGGATGTAAACATTGAGGTATTATTATTGGGAGTAAACACAAAGAAGCAAGACTTATATCTCACTTTTCTGCCTGTGCCGTCGCACCCAAGCTGTAAATACCCAGTAAAGAGCAAGGACGTGGTCTCTCTATACCGGGGGATTGCTTCTCGCCTTCCTTTAGAGACTTGGGGCACCCAAGGACCAAGCTGGACACTCTAGTTCAGTGTTTCCCAACCAGTGTGCCGTGGCACACTAGTGTGCCGTGAGAGATCATCAGGTGTGCCGTGCGAAATTAGATTCTTATCTATCTGATGTCATGTATAAAGTTTGCTACTCTGTCTCCGGAACCTCAGCACGCGGGTCTGTTTTTGGGAGGGCAACGCAGTAGGGTGGACCTGTTTGGGCCCGCTCCCTTCCATTCCGCTCCGGCGGGGAACACTTCCAGCCCAGCCCAGCCCTGTTGGCGCTATGCGAGGTGTGAGTCAGAGAGCAGCGGAACCCGAGCACTGAAGGCAGGCAGGCAGGCAAGCAGCCGGAGGGGCAGGCAGGCAGGCAGGCAGTCAACCAGCTAACAGGGGAAAGGAGGGAAGGGAACTCGTGGGAGAAATATGGGTCCCCCAAAGGCCATCCAGCCTGACCCCCTTCAGCCAAGCAGGAAGGCACCACCCAAGCCCTCCCGACAGGTGGGCATGGAGACTCTGGCTATACATTAAGGCAGGCAGCATCTTTATTAAGGGCTTGGAAGAAGGTTTAGACTAGATATGGTCAAACTTGGCCCTTCATCCAGGTGTTTTGGACTTCAACTAATATTGCAATATAATTGTTATAATACAATGTGGTATGTAATGGTTGTACTGTGACAATTCTTATACACAGAGTAAGGCTCTAATGCTAACAGCATTCAAACACGCTATGAAAGCTAGCAAAGAATAAAGAGTATGCAAAATTGTGTCTTTCACTTTTTTATATAAAAGTATCAAAGTATACCATTCAGGTATGGTGCAAGGTGTAGGTATATTTCACTATATAATTTCACAGTGTTCACATAATACATTCACATTTGTGACCATATATCAATCATTCATAGTATGCATATAACAATATCACAAAGTGGATATCACAGTGTTAATATCACATAAATTCTAAAGCAAGGTACTGGTGTAACTATAACAGAACCAACAGTATAAACCTGTATTTCCACCGTAGGGTAAGTTCACTCCTAATGTTAGCATATAGTGTGGCTGGGAAGATCCCTGGATGTAAACAATGAACTGCTTCACCGCCTGGGAAGCAAACGTCGCTTGGCTGGAGTTCAGTATAGCTGCTAAATGCTGGGCGTCTGTCCTCCGCTGGGGTGGCAGAATGGGGTGGGTTAGGAGGCTGTGGTTCTGTGGATCCAGAGATGTTCGTGGAGTCCTACGCGGTTCGCCTGATGGTTTGCTGTGCAGAGCTCGAACCGTTTCGGGGGGGCTCCTGGGTGGTGGATGGAGTCCGCGGCTTCTTCAGAGGCTGCACCGGCGTTCGCCACATTGGCAATGGAGTCCGCGGCTTCTTCAGAGGCTGCACCGGCGTTCACCACCTTATGGTCAAGCCTGCTCGCCATGGACTGGATGGGAAAATATTCCTCCTGCAGCGACGCAAGCCTCCTCAGCGGGTACATGCCAATGTGGCAAATGCCGGTGCAGCCTCTGAAGAAGCCGCGGACTCCATCCACCACCCAGGAGCCCCCCCCGAAACGGTTCGAGCTCTGCACAGTAAACCGTCAGGCGAACCTTAGGACTCCACGAACATCTCTGGATCCACAGAACCCGGTTGAAAAACACTGCTCTAGTTAACTCAAACAGGCTTTAGTGTTGAAAACATGAGTTAATCTCACTCAGGCACTTCACTTTGTTTCCCAAAAGATAAAGGAAAGATTTTACTTTACAGTCTCTCTGTAGCTTTAGTCCAGGAAGCTTCAGCTGGATGGCTCTCCAAATCCTCTCCTTCTTTATGGCTTTGAGGTAAGGACACTTGAAACCCTAGCTAGATGGCCTATATTAAAGGCATGAAACCTTCCTCTGGACGCCAACTGACTGGTTTGAAGGCGCTTGAGACTTGTAGCACACCAGTTCTCGTTTGTGCCTGGGGACCTGGGAACAGCACCGGGAGTTCCATTAGCATTAGGGCCTGCACCAGCAGAGATAGATTCTGAAGAGGATTTGGAAGGGTTACCTGAAGATGCGTTTCCCCTCACTGGGCCCCCCTTCTCCCACCGAAAGCTTGGCTTGGGATGAAGGTTGGCCTGACCCCTATGAAGACATAGATAACCAGGTGCAAATGGAGTCTAGTGATAGCGGAAGTTATGAACACCCAGGGGGGGAGAGGTTCGCAGGAGTTTCTAAGTGAAAACATGGAAGAAAGCGGCTGGGAAGATTCTTGGGAGGAGAGCTCTCATGCAGATAGGGGCCCAGCTGCTGAGAGGCAAGGTCGATAGGAGAAGTAGCATTGAGTCCAGGAGAAGGGGGATGGCACCGCAGCCTAGACAGGCCGAGGTCCGTCAGCAAGGATTGGAGAAGACAAGGCCTAGAGCTTCGGGGACCTCGGCCGAAAGAGTAGGGAGAGCATCCGTGGGAACCAATCCCCAGTGCTTCGCCACGTCTCTTCTGAGCAGATGTGTAGCGAAGTGGGTCCACGGAGCTAAGTTGGCTAGTGGCCGCCAAGTCTTGCCTTGTTTTTGTCTTGCCTTGTTCCTGAATCTGCATTGCTGCGCGGAGCCTTGCTTAAGCCTTTTGGATTATTTGCCAAGCCGTTTTGGACATTGATTGCTTCAAGCCTTTTGGATTACATTGCTATTCTTATGGACAATATACCTTTTGAACTGTTTTATATTCAATAAAGTAGTTAGCCTTCAGTCCGTCTCTGTGTGTGTGATTAAGGGGCCGGTCAAGTCCGTGCATCGTGACAAGACTCCTCAGAGCTACCCAACCTCCTGGTATGCTGGGCTTTCTGTAGGGGTCCCAAGAAAAGTCAGTCTGGTGTTGGAAGATAGCCCAACCAAGGCCTGGCAAACCTTCAGTCACGTCATCTCTGGAGAAATCCTGGAAAGCTCTGCTTACAAAATGGCTTGATCCCCAAAATTCCTGGGAAAGGGGGCGGAACAAACTCAACTGAGCTCTGCAAACAATGATTGGCACAATCAATGCAACCAAACCTTTGCAAAACTGAGCAGGCTGCAAAAACACAATACAACAGTGCAAACCTTTTCTATTTTTTATTTATTTCCAACATTTCTACCCCGCTCTTCTCAACCCCCGAGGGGAGACTCAGAGCGGCCTAACAAAAGGCACAATTCGATGCCAACATAATAAAATACGATATAAAACCAAAAAACAAACAGCATTAAAATACGTTAAAATACAATTAACATTAATACATCATACACATTCTCTTAAGTTAAGACAGTATTTCGTCCATAACAGGAGCATTGAGCCATATCCATCAACTTGACATTGCAAATCCAGTCCAATGTGCTGCATTGTGCTGATGTGCAAACGCCTGGTCCCACAGCCAAGATTTCACATTTTTCCTGAATGAGAGGGATGGGGTTGATTGCGGGAGTTGGCGGGAGTGAGAGCAGGGCCCCCCGGATGATCTTAAATTACGAGGTGGGACGTAGCGGCAGATGCGTTCGGACAAGTATGCTGGGCCAGAACCGTATAGAGCTTTAAAGGTCAAAACCAGCACTTTGAATTGAGCTCGGAATTGGACAGGCAGCCAGTGGATCTGACACAACAGGGGGTGGTTTGCTCCCTGTATATAGCTCCAGTTAGTAATCTGGCTGCCACCCGTTAGGCTAGTTGTAATTTCTGAACTGTCTTCAAAGGCAGCCCCACATAGAGCGCGTTGCAGTAATCTATTTGGGATGTGACCAGAGCGTGTGCGACCGTAGCCAGATCAGACTTTCCAAGGTACGGGCGCAGCTGGTGCACGAGTCTTAACTTTTGGAACTCAAAGTTTTCCATACAAATGGTGCTTGTTGCACCGTCACACTGCCAACATGAAATCCAAAGCAGTGTCCAAACATAATACAACGAAAGAGCTTTCAATACAGAAGTTAAAACACAAAGGTAAAGGTAAAAGTTTTCCTCTGACATTAAGTCCAGTTGTGTCTGACTCCGGGGGTGGGTGCTCATCTCCATTTCTAAGCCGAAGAGCTGGCTTTCGTGTTCTTTCCTTTGTGTTTAGGCATTGCTGCGTTTGGTGGTCCCTATGTAGACTTATCCACAGCTGCGTGATGTACGGTGGACTCCTACAGAGGTGAGAGGGTTGCTCTTGTATAGGGTTGCCACCTGTCCTGTATTATACGGGATGTCCCGTATTTTTGCTCTGAATTTCGTGTCCCGTATTTTCAGCTCCAGTCCCGTATTGACAGGACAGGACAGGTGGCAGCAGGAGGGGGAATTGCCATTCATTTTGGGAGTTGCAGTTCAACTGCACTCAGAGAAACTGTGAGTCGTCCTCCGTCCTCCCCCGAAAACGGACTGGACTTAGACTTGGCACAGAGAACCCTCATGACCAACTGAGCATACTGGAGGAGTTTGGGAGGGAACTAACCTTGATATTTGAGAGTTGTAGTTCCCCAAATCCAGAGAAATGGTGGCGGAAGAGGGAGAGAAAAGGGCCCGGCTTGGTTGTCCTGTCACTCCTAGAATGCAAGGCCAGGCCTGCCATTTCTCCCCCCTAATTATGGTGCATAACATGGCTTCTCCTTCCCCAGCCCCGCCCCCAGCACTCACACCACCAAACGACGCCCCCTCCCCTCCCCACCCCCTCCAGCAGGGCCCCACCCCCCATCAGGCCACCTCCACACAAAGCCACAGAGTTCGTTCTCCACAGGAGCCCCCCCCCCCCCAACCCGGGTATCCAACCCTCCTGCTCGGCTTTGAAGTGGGCGACAGGTAAGGCCGGGTGGGCTCCCGTCAGCTGCTCCCAAGCTGCCCCCCCCCACCCCCTCCTTCCTTCCGGCCTTTGCTTTTCTCACCCAAGCAGCCACGCGGAAGGAAGCGTCCCCTTTTTTTTTGTGAAAAATCCCATATTTTTAGGTAAATGTCCCTTATTTCTTATTAGTGGCAACCCTACCCTTGTCCTTAGTTGAATGTAGCATTTATTGAATGTTCTTAGTAGGTCTGTAGATAGTTTGCATGTTGTGTTTCTTCATCTTAAAATAACTAAAAAATCAGGACAGTAAATGAAGTTCAACACTCAAACAACGGAATTCTAGTCAGGAAACAATCAGGGCCAACTAACAGCTCCCAAAAAAATATTTCCCCAGACAGGAAGCACCCAGGCTTTGAAGCTGCAAGGCAATTCAATGCTAATCAAGGTGGCCAATTGAAACATTCACACTTGCCTCCAACAGACAAGCTCTTTCTCCCACCCTGAACATTCAACGGATATATAAACCTCAATGGCCTAGTTTCCGACTGACCTCACAACCTCTGAGGTTGCCGGCCAAAGATGTGGGTGAAACGTCAGGAGAGAATGCTTCTGGAACATAGCCACACAGGCCGGAAAACTAGGCATATTGTTTCTTATGTTAAGAAACATAGTATCTGCAGTACACAAGCATGTTACTTGCAGTACAATGCACTAAAAAGGATACCAACAGGGGCGGTCCTACAAGATAGGCCAAGTAGGTGGCCGCCTAGGGCGCCATCTGGGAAGGGGGCACCATCCTGGCCGCATGGGGCGCCATCCTGGTCCTGCCGATGTTCCTCAGACAGTGCTGCAGCTGCCTGATTTTTGACCCCGGCCTTGTGCGCTCCGACGCCTCTTCTGGGCATGCGCAGAGGTTTTCACGCAGGCGCAGTTGCTCTGGAGCTGAAGTTGAGCGCAGGAGCAACTGCACATCCGCGAAAACCTCCACGCATGACCAGTAGCTCCCTTGCGCAGAAGCCTGTAAGCAAAGCACTCCCTATCGGGCAGGCAGGGAGTGCTTCCCCTCCCTTTGTCTCCGCCACCGCACGCGTTTGCAGGGAAGGAGAAAAGAATCAGTGAAGGAAGTGTAAGTGAAGGAGTGAATGAAGGGCTTTCCTCCTCCTCCTCTGTGACCTCTTCTCCCTCCTTCCTTTCTTCGGCTCTATTTCTGTCTAGACCTGAGGGGCCTGAGGCTATGAGGAGTTGTGGGAGTTGGAGTCCAAAACACCTAGAGGGAGGGAGGGAGGGAGGGCCCAAGTTTGCCCAGGCTGCGCTGCCTGTATTTGACCTCATTTGAACATTTTGGCTGTTTTTCTATTTACATTTACATTGGGATCCTAATTTTGGACTTATGGGAGACTCCTATGAATTATGAGTCGGGTGATAGGTAATATATTCTGATTTTGATGCATTTACATTGCATTTCTTGTTGATTATTATACAGTTCTGCTTAATATTGTCATACAATATAATACAAATACAATATAACAATAGATAATGATATATTTTATATTACATGTAATATTACAAACAATATTGCAGTATAGTGGTATTGTACAAAATAGTAATATATAATATTTTATTTTACTTTATTTTGGGTTATTTGAGTTTTATAGGAGTAATGAAAATATTTAGTAGAGGATAATTTTATTTAAATAAATAATTTTATTATTTTATAATAATAATATAATAGAATGTTACATTATATTATAATGTCAATATATTATAAGATAATTATATTGTAATGTAGTATAATATAATTATGATATAATATAGTATGAGTATGGTATAATATATTGTATATACATTGATACAATATAATACTACTAATGGTATTGAGATATTATAATTGTATATTTGTTTTACATGGGAGGCGGCAAAATAATGTTTTTTTTGGGGGGGGCACCAAAATAATGTTCGCCTACCATTTAAAATTACCTTAGACCGCCCCTGGATACCAATGCATACCATGTCAAGGCACCGTGAGTCATATTTCATCTTTGGGGGGCACTGGAATCTCTTATACAAGCATTTGTACGTGTTTCAGCATTTGATAGCAAACGCTTTTCAACATAGCTCAGCATTTTAGCACTTTTACATATATTCTACTATTTTTCCTTCTTGGTTTAAACCTGACTGATGTCAATGCCGTAGTTTTCTTGTTAAATGATACTTTTATACTTTATACACTTGACATTATTGTATTTGCCTTAGGATACTGTCACCATTTCCTTTTGAAAGGAAAAGTAGTGCACAACATTAAAACTAAAGCAAAAGTCAACATTTTCGACTTAGTAATGCTGTTGTGATCTCTCTCTCTGAGCAGAGTGAAAAGCTTTATTGCTATAGTTTCACCTTGGCATAATGACTGATCACAGTATGATATTTGACAAAATAAAGTTAATAGTTCTTAGGTTGCTTTTTTTTTTTACACCTGGTGATAGAATCATGGAATCATAGGCCTCTTCTGCATTGCCATATACCAGTGTTTCCCAACCTTTTTTGAGCCGCGGCACACTTTTAACATTAAAAATATCCGGGGGCACACCACCAACCAAAATGACACAAAATGACACTCTAACACAGTAAAGAACGGCTGGGGGATGGTGGCCTGCTGGGAGCAGCTGCTGGGAGTGCCAAAGCCGGGGAGGGGGCGGAGCCAGGCTGCACCATGCCCCGCCCCCTCCCCGGCTTCAGCTCTCCCAGCAGCTGCTCCAGCCTTGAGGGGGCAGTGCCAAGCCAGCACAATGCTGGCTTGGCACTGTCCCCTCAAGGCTGGAGCAGCTGCTGGGAGTGTGGCCGGGTGAGGGGCAGAGCCAGGCCGCGCCATGCCCCGCCCCTCCCCCAGCTTCAGCTCTCCTACAGGCCTCGCCATGCCCTGCCCCCCCTCCCCCAGCTTCAGCTCTCCTACAGGCCTCGCCATGGCCCCTCCCCAGCTTCAGCTCACCTACAGGCCTCGCCATGCCCTGCCCCCTCCCCCAGCTTCAGCTCTCCTACAGAGGAAGAGCATGAGCGGTGGACGGACTTCAGTGGGCGGGGCTCCTCCTCCACGCGGCTTCAGCGAGTGAGGGGCGAGAGTCATGGTGGGAGTCATGGCGGATTGGAGGCTGGCTAAGGAAACGGCCGAAGGAGGCGGCACCCCGGTCTCTTCTTCTTTTTCTTCGCCACTGCCCGGCCCTTCCTCCTCCCCCAAGCAGCAGGAGTTCGGCAGGAGGGGGGGAGGAAGGGGGGCAGAGAGCTTTTCTCGCGGCACAGCAGGAGGTCCGTCACGGCACACTAGTGTGCCACGGCACACTGGTTGAGAAAGACTGCCATATACAATCCAGATCAGTGTTTTTCAACTTTTTTTGAGCCGTTGACAGATTTTTTACATTTACAAAATCCTGGGGCACACCACCAACCAAAATGACACAAAATGACACTCTAACACAGTAATACATATAGTTAATATGTTTTAAATGTATTTATACACTCAGTGTGAAACCTGGACCTGTTTCAATGAACACAACATAGATATCCTGGCAGGAATGGCAGAAAGACACAAACTTCCCACACAGAACTCCCATAACCAAGAGAAAATACTATAATAGTTTGGTGGGCATTGACCTTGGGTTTTGGAGTTGTAGTTCACCTATATCCAGAGAGCACTGTGGACTGAAACAATGTTGGATCAGGACCAAACTTGGCATGAATACTCAATATGCCCAAATGTGAATACAGATGGAGTTTGGGGAAAGTAGACCTTGACATTTGGGAGTTACAGTGTCTGGGATTTATAGTTAACACAAAATCAAAGAGCATCCTGAACTCTTGCAACAATGGAATTGAACCAAACTTGGCATATTGAACTCTCATTACCAACAGAAAGTACTGAAAGGGTTTGCTTGGGAATTGACCTTGAGTTTGGAAGTTGTAGTTCACCTACGCCCAGAGAGCACTGTGGACTCAAACAATGTTATGTTATGTTGTTGTTTCTATCCAGAATCACAATGTTGGAAGGAGGCTCACCACTTTAAGGTCCCTAAAACAGGGAAAGCTTCGGCCCTCTGGATGCTTTGGACTTCAACTCCCACCATTCCTAACAGCCTGAGGCCCTTTCCTGATTAAATGGCTGAGTGGGAAAAAGGAAAAGAGACTGAGGCTGCTGTGAATGGTGGGAGTTGGAGTCCAAAACACCTGTAAAGTCCAAGTTTGCCCATGCCAACTTTCGACAGAGACCTCTTCCTCCCCCTTCCCCATCACGCCCTTTCTTCCCCCTCCTGCTGAACACTTACTTTTTCTTCTACACTGCCGCTTCTGCCGCCATTTTGATCTGAGGGGGCAGCGTGAGCGTGTTCAAGAGGGGAGGGGGGGAGGAAGACGTGACCCATGCGGGCGCTACTGCGCAGACTCGCCCCAGAGCAAAGCGAGGCAAAGCGAGCAGAGCGAGGCTGGGAAGAAGGGAGCCCGAGTGGAGAAGAAAAAGTGTTCGGCAGGAGGGGGAAGAAAGGGCATTGGAGGTTCCAATTTCTCACGGCACACCTGATGACTGCTCATGGCACATTAGTGTGCCGTGGCACACTGGTTGGGAAACACTGATCCAGATTATCTGCTTTGAACTGGATTATAAGGCAGTGTAGACTCATATAATCCCGTTCAAAGCAAATAGTGGATTATCTGCTTTTATAATCTGGATTATATGGCAGTGTAGAAAGGGCCATATAGTTTGTAAAGATTCCATAGACCAGTGGGTGGTTCCCAACCTTTTTTTGACCAGGGATCACTTTGACCAGGGACCACTTTGGCCAGTCACCACTCTCCAAAATTAGTAGAAAAAGGGTTACTAATTAGTAGCAAAAGGGTTACAGAACAGTTTTTGGTCAACTTTAGATTCAGTTTGGTTATTTGGGGTGCTGATTCAGAAAACCTCATTAGATAGACCACATCAGCTCTAGTTTCTGATACAGAACATACAGAACATATGCCATCCAGTAGTCTCCATATTTAATATGCCTCAGCACTAAAAGAGGGTTTTGTGAGACCAGTCGCTCACATTGTAACAGTGTAGTAATGGTGAGGCTGTGAACTGTAATTTAGTTCTTGTGGACCACTTTCTGGATAACCCTCGTATTACTCAATCCAGCTGTTTCTCTTCCTAATCCTGTGGCTCAGTCGGCTGGACGGTAGGGAAATCCAGCTTCCGACCCTGGATGGCGTGACGTTATGTCCGTCGTCATCAGTTAAAAGTCTTGGTGTCACTCTTGACTCTCAACTGTCGATGGAGACACATGTCTCCACCGTCAGTAGAGTAGCGTTTTTTCATCTACGCCAGGCGACGAAGGTGACCCCCTACCTGTCTCGCCACGACCTGGCCACAGTGGTCCAAGCCACTGTCATCTCAAGGCTGGACTACTGTAACGCTCTCTACATTGGCCTACCTCTGTCGGTGATCTGGAAACTGAAACTGGTGCAGAACGCAGCAGCGTGGCTGCTAGTAGGCGCTCCAATGAGCAGCCACATTATGCCCATCTTGCGCGAGCTGCACTGGCTTCCAAGTGTTGGTATTGACCTTTAAGGCCTTGAATGGTCTGGGGCCAGTGTGCCTAAGGGACCGCCTCATTCCATATTGTCCCACTGGGCCGTTGCACTCTGAGATAGAAAACCTCCTGGTGATCCCAAGTCCTAAGCATTACCATCTTACTGCAACGCAGAGGAGGGCTTTCTCTAGGGTTCCCATATGTCCCTTATTCTAAGGGACGTCCCTTATTTTGGCCCTAAAATTTGTGTCCCTTATTTTCAGGCCCTGTCCCTTATTTTTGACTAGCAGGACAGGACTGGGAGGGGTTGACCAGAGGAAGGTGCGCGCTGTGGTTTCCACGGCAATGCCTGCCCGGGGATTCCAACTCCCCGTTGGAAGGAAGAGGCGATACAGGACTTTTTCAAAGTACAGTAGACTAATTAACCATTACCCAAGGGGAATGTTGGATCATGTTGGATAAAGATAGTTTCTGGTTGCTTGAGAGTTACTCTTAAAATAGGCCTAGCTGTGCATCCCAATACTATACAATGCTGTTTATCCCATACTATACCATTAACTATTGACATAATAATCATGAAAATGTACTGTCTTATAAAAATTATTTTATTTTAATGTTTAGACAGTGCACTTTTAAAGTCAGCAAAGTCAAGTACTAAATGCAGATGGAGAAAATTAGGTAGTTCTGATAATGTTTTTTCTGCATGACAAAGCATGTAGAAACATACCATGTCCTGTTAAGAGGGTGTAAGTCAGTTTCTTTTATGAGTTTCAATCATTATCTTATTCTGTTACTAAAACTATTTCTACCTAATGTTTGAGTTTCAAGTTTATAATGAAGTGTCCCTTATTTTTGTGAAAAATCTCGTAAATGTCCCTTATTTCTTATATCAAAAAATGGCAACCCTAGCTTTCTCGATTATAGCCCCCACCCTATGGAACGCGCTGCCTTCCGAGATCCGCACTATCCCAAGTCTGCTGGCATTTCGGAAGGCCTGTAAGACACTACTGTTCCGACAGGCATTTGGCTCTTAATAACTGTCTTGTCTCTTTGGCACTATTCTGCCTTTTTATGTAAATTGTATCTTATGGTGTTGTTTTTAATTTAAAGATTTTAAATTGTAGTTGTGATGTTGTTATATGGTGCTCTATTTTTATTCTGGTTTTATTACTTGTAAGTGGCCCCGAGCCGAACGGGAGTGGCGACTGATAAATGCGAATAATAAATAAATAAATAAATAAATAAAATAATTTTCCTTTCTAATTCCCTGTTATTTCAACCTGTAAATTCAGTACTGTTGTGTCCAGGAAGGTTGAAATGTTCTGCAGCTACTTCTAATGAGCAATGGTGTCCATTTACCCTCCTGCATGGAAACGGTCCTGCTTGACCAATGTAGACTGTAGAGAGGCATCGCTGCCATAGGATGGCCTATCCTGCATTGGAGCAAAAAGTCCTGAATGTTCTCTGATGTGACATCCATATTAAGCCAAGGTACAGGAAGCTGCTGCCCGCTTGCTGATAGCAAGGATCCATGGAGACCCTTATCTCCTTTCAGCAGGTAGCGCTGTTGAGCTCCATCTTTTCTCTGGCCCTGCTCAACATTTCTGTTACCAGCCTAAAGCTGGATTTTCTGGGACATGCTGCATCACGTTTCCCATCTCTGATTTTCTTTGCATCAGCCTTACCACCACCCACGCTTTGTTGATGAAATAGTTGATATTGCTAGATTCACTACTGAACTGCAGGTATCATTTTTTCTATTAAAAAACTTCATATATTGAGAACCTCCTTTTTCATAGCAGTACACTCCCCTTCCTTCCTTCTTGCTTGCCTGCCTGGGATGCCAGAACTCTTATTCTGAAATGGATTGTGCTGCCACTTCAAGCTCCATTCCCCTGCCTGCCCCTTTCCCCTGCATACAAAAGACTTGCCCCTCCCAGAACACCCCTCCTTCAACCCACTTGCCAATACATTGTATACACCCATGCCTCTGCTTGCTAGCATTTGCCTTGCCATTGATTTTTCTCATGTAGAAAGCAAGTGAAAGCTCCATCCTTTCTCGGTTGGAGCTGCTGCAGGGTACCTTCTTATCCCAGCGCCTAATCTTGTTAGTATGACAACCTTTGGGAAACAAAAGTTGCATAGGTGTATTGTTGTTGTTTTGATTGCATAGGAAACAGATCCCCTACTCTTTATTACAGTGGTTCCCAACCTTTTTTTGACAAGGGGCCACTTTGACAAGGAACTACTTGACCAGTGAACACTTTGACCAGGGAGAACTTTCACCACGGAACACATGGCCAGGGACCACTATGTCCAGGGAGCACTTGACCAAGGAACAGGGAGCACTTTGTCCAGGGAGCACTTTGACCAGGGAGCACTTTGTCCAGGGACCACTTTAATCAGGAAGCACTTGACCAAGGAACAGGGAGCACTTGACTAGGGAGCACTTTGACCAGGGACCACTTTAATCAGGGAGCACTTGACCAAGGAACAGGGAGCACTTGACGAGGGAGCACTTTGACCAGGGACCACTTTGTCCAGGGACCACTTTAATCAGGGAGCACTTGACCAAGGAACAGGGAGCACTTGACCAGGGACCACTTTGACCAGGGACCACTTTGACCAGGGACCACTTTAATCAGGAAGCACTTGACCAAGGAACAGGGAGCACTTGACCAGGGACCACTTTGACCAGGGACCACTTTAATCAGGGAGCACTTTGACCAGGGAGCACTTTGACCAGGGACCACTTGACCAGGGACACTTTGACCAGGGGACCAGGGACCACTTTAATCAGGAAGCACTTGACCAAGGAACAGGGAGCACTTGACTAGGGACCACTTTGACCAGGGACCACTTTGACCAGGGACCACTTTGACCAGGGAGCACTTTGACCAGGGACCACTTTGACCAGGGACCACTTTAATCAGGAAGCACTTTGACCAAGGACCACTTTGACCAGGGACCACTTTGACCAGGGACCACTTTAACCAGGGACCACCAAGGAACAGGGAAGCACTTGACCAGGGACCAAGGAACCAGGGAGCACTTTGACCAGGGACCACTTTGACCAGGGACCACTTTGACCAGGGACCACTTTGCACCAGGGACCACTTTGACCAGGGACCACTTTGACCAGACCAGGGAGCACTTTGACCAGGGAGCACCAGGACCACAGGGACCACTTTTGACCAGGGACCACTTTGACCAGGGAGCACTTTGTCCAGGGACCACTTTGACCAGGGACCACTTTGACCAGGGAGCACTTTGACCAGTGACCACTTTGACCAGGGACCACTTTAATCAGGGAGCACTTGACCAAGGAACAGGGAGCACTTGACTAGGGACCACTTTGACCAGGGAGCACTTTGTCCAGGGACCACTTTGACCAGGAACAGGGAGCACTTGACTAGGGACCACTTTGACCAGGGAGCACTTTGTCCAGGGACCACTTTGACCAGGGACCACTTTAATCAGGAAGCACTTTGACCAGGGACCACTTTGACCAGGGACCACTTTGACCAGGGAGCACTTTGACCAGGGAGCACTTGACTAGGGACCACTTTGACCAGGGAGCACTTTGACCAGGGAGCACTTTGTCCAGGGACCACTTTGACCAGGGACCACTTTAATCAGGGAGCACTTGACCAGGGACCACTTTGACCAGGGACCACTTTGACCAGGGAGCACTTGACCAGGGACCACTTTGACCAGGGAGCACTTGACCAAGGAACAGGGACCACTTTGACCAGGGACCATTTTAATCAGGAAGCACTTGACCAAGGAACACTTGACTAGGGAGCACTTTGACCAGGGAGCACTTTGTCCAGGGAGCACTTTGTCCAGGGACCACTTTGACCAGGGACACTTGACTCAGGAAGCACTTGACCAAGGAACACTTGACTAGGGACCACTTTGACCAGGGAGCACTTTGACCAGGGACCACTTTGACCAGGGAGCAGGGACCACTTTGACCAGGGAGCACTTTGTCCAGGGACCACTTTGACCAGGGACCACTTTAATCAGGAAGCACTTGACCAAGGAACAGGGAGCACTTGACTAGGGACCACTTTGACCAGGGAGCACTTTGACCAGGGACCACTTTGACCAGGGACCACTTTAATCAGGAAGCACTTGACCAAGGAACAGGGAGCACTTTGACCAGGGACCACTTTGACCAGGGACCACACTTGACCAAGGAACAGGGAGCACTTGACTAGGGACCACTTTGACCAGGGACCACTTTGACCAGGGAGCACTTTGACCAGGGACCACTTTGACCAGGGACCACCAGGGACCACTTTGACCAGGGAGCACTTTGTCCAGGGACCACTTTGACCAGGGACCACTTTGACCAGGGACCACTTTAATCAGGAAGCACTTGACCAAGGAACAGGGAGCACTTGACTAGGGACCACTTTGACCAGGGAGCACTCTCCAACAAAAGGATTACGAATCAGTTTTGGTCAACTTTAGATTTGATTATTTGGGATGCTGATTCAGAAAATTGCATTGGATAGACCATATCAGCTCTAGTTTCTGATACAGAACATATGATATCCAGTAGTTGCGATCAGCTTGCCCACAGAAAACCATATTTAATAATCTAGAGCTGATGTAGTAGTAGTAATCTTTCATGAGTAGTCATCCTCTCCCTTCCCGAAATCCCTGTTGCCTCAGCACTATAGGAGGGCTTCCCAAGACCTGTCGCTCTCGTTGCCGCGTGGTTTCGAGGCAATGGTATAGTAATGGTGAAGGCATGGACCATATTTTTGTTCTTGTGGACCACAGGTTGGGAATCACTGCTTTATTAAGATTGTTAATGTGTGTTTTTTTGCCATAATGCTTCAAACTACAGTTGTGGGATGCAGAATGAATACGACTCCATCTAAAATAATCCTTGAACATATGAAAATGTTATGCTTTAGACCAGTGGTTCTCAACCTGTGGGTCCCCAGATGTTTTGGTCTTCAATTTCCAGAAATCCCAACAGCTGGTAAACTGGCTGGGATTTCTGTAGGCCAGGGCTGCCCAGGAAGTCAATCGCAATCGAGCAGTCAATCCCGGGACCGAAGGAGGTCGATCCCAGCTGGATGGGGCACTTCTCAGAGGGGGCGGAGCCAGGCCACACCAAGCCCCACCCCCTCCCCCAGCTTCGGTACTCCCAGCAGCTTCTCCAGGCTTGAGGATGGCAATGCCAAGCCAGTGGTGGCATAGCTAGCACAAGGCTGGCTTGGCACTGCCCTCCTCAATCCTGGAGAAGCTGCTGGGAGCTGCAAACCACAGGGGGGGGGCCAGGCTTGGTGCAAGCCCCTGGCCCTCCCCCGCCCCTTCTCCCGCTCTACCAGCAGTTTCTCCAGGCTTGAGGATGGCGATGGCAATGCCAAGCCAATGGGGGCATAGCTAGCACAAGGCTGGCTTGGCACTGCCATCCTCAAGCCTGGAGAAGCTGCTGGGAGTGCCGAAGCCACAGGGGGCGGAGCCAGGCTGTGCCAAGCCCCGCCCCTGCCCCTCTACAGCCTTGAGGTAGTTAGGTAGATCTTTCTGACTTGTTTTTATTATAAGTAGCTCGCATGCTGAAAAAGTGTGGGCACCCCTGCCTTAGACCTTTCCTTTTTGCATAGTAATTTCTTCAGTCTTGTACTCACTGTAGCCGAAGACACATCATAGGCTATCACCCGTGGTCAAGTATGATTGTCTTCCATGGGAAGAGTCTTGGCAGTGGGCCCATAAGTGATTATACAGACCTATTCTGGATCTGCATGGTCTTTCACAATGAGAATACGAGTATCATTCTGACATAAGAGGCAACAGAAAAGAATGGGAAGATGACTGGCTTATATAGGTCAAAACTCAGGAGGAAAACTAAACAGCGGAGTCAACACTTAGCAAGAAGTAATTTACCCAGAGGCATTAGACATTGGTATTACTTTAATCAAAAAAGAAAAATGTTAAGACGACGTGTGAGAAGGCATTTGCTTGCTTTTGGTCCTATGTTTATGCTCTAATGCCAACCGCATCCAGAAGTTAATGTTTGGTCCAAGGCAGATGCGGAGTTTGGGATCACTTCACTTTCTGGAAAATTTGGACGCAAACCTCATCCTCTGCTGTCATACGCTATGGAGAGAGAGAGAGAAACAAGACCTCATTATTTATGGGCCCCGAAGAGCATTTCTCACAAGGTATATCGTTCCATGAATGGCTTTGGTTGTCATATGTGTCGGGGTTCTCCGTTGTGTTTGCCCTGGGCATGCAGCGGATCTGGAGCCTTCAGGTCATTGACACTCGCAGAATGTAAACTTCAGGCTGTTATGATGGAATTCTATTGCAATCAAAACTGCATCACTTCCAATATGAAATAAAGCAGTTCTTCTTTGTTGAAGGATGAGAAGTACAGTGAGAGAGTGTTCCTGCAAAAGACTGGGCTGTCAATTTACCTCATTCCCCGCAAAAAGGAGGTGTGACAGGAACAGAGCTGCGGTAGACATTCAGTCTTTTCCTTTGAGAGTCTTCTGATCCTGTCGAGTTAGGAACTTTTTTTTTCTCATGTCAGGAGCAACTTGAGAAACTGCAAGTCGCTTCTGGTGTGAGAGAATTGGCTGTCTGCAAGGAGGTTGCCCAGGGGACGCCCAGCTGTTCTACCATCCTGTGGGAGGCTTCTCTCATGTCCCCGCATGAGAAGCTGGAGCTGACAAGTGAGGATTCGAACCGCCAACCTTTCGGTCAGCAGTCCTGCTGACACAAGGGTTTAACCCATTGGGCCACCAGGGGCTCCTAAAGTTCAGAGCTACAAAGCTCCTTTTTGGCAAAGGTTACTGATCTTCCTGGGAAGGTCTCATGATGTCAGTTCTGGAGATAAAAGTGTGCTAATAGAAGCCAAATTATAATACTTTACCTAGCTTGTTTCAAATCAAGTTGCCACAGAGCAATGGTTCTCAACATGTGGGTGTTTGGCCTACAACTCCCTGAAATCCCAGCCAGTTTACCAGCGGTTAAGATTTCTGGGAGTTGAAGGCCAAAATATCTGGGGATCCACAGATTGAGAACCACTGTCCTAGAGGGACCAGTGAGCTTCAAAAGCTAGTACCTGCTATTCCACTTAATAAAGGTATCAACAAACTGAAGCTAACGTTTTAATCTGAAGATACTTAACTCAGCCAAGTGGAGGGAAATCCTAATCCAATGAAAATGGGCGGTTTGTCATCTATATATATAAAGGAACAGTCGTCATGTGAAGACTACCTGAAACAGAAACCTTACAACGCAGAAACACAAAACTTGCCAACAGAAATAGGCCTCAAGCAAGGTACGTTTGTAGCAAAGAAACTTTCCCCCAAAACCTAAAAAGGCCCCCACCACAATGCGTAAAAAATCTACATTTCCCAGCATCCTCCGGGGCTGCCAAAGACTCCCCCAGCCTCTACATTCTGACAACATGATTGGCTGCCAATAAGGGCGGATTTGCATAACTGCAAATCAACATGAACATTCCGACCCATACCAAACTGTCAGATGACTGCCAGAGCCTCCTCCAACACTTTCAAATCAGAAGCCCATGATGCAGATCAACACCATTCAAGGGAGCTCTTCTTCCTTTCAAAAAGATCTCCAGTGGCTTGAATTCCACATTAATAAGAGGACCATCCAGCAACAATGGGGTTTGCCAAGGAGGGTGCTCCAGCCCCTCTATATGCTGGCTCCAAGGGATGGAGGTCATCACCAAGTACCTTCTGATGCCCAGCGCTGCAAGAGCTCCCTCAGGCGTCCATGAGGAAAGCCTCATTGGACATCGACCAATGGGTGCAAAAGACACAGAGCAGGACATCTTGAAAAAGAGAGGAGCAGAAAGTAAGCTAGACATGAAGATCTTGAGAAAGGTGGCTAAAAGGATACGGAAAGGATTTTTAACAGTCCCCCAACAGACACTGGACGCACCTGTGAAGATAGAGATCCCCTGACAGGACAAGCCCTCCCCAAGCTGATCCGTCCTGGCCATGGTACAAGTCAAACCCGAAGGACTGCAGGCAAAGAGCTGAGGCACAAACATAAAACACCCAATTCACTTCAACACCATAACTAACAACAATTCCAACCCTTACATACTCAGACTTTCTCGCATCTCCTAAATAGGGCACAGCAACGCGTGCCGGGTACAGCTAGTTCTATATATATGTTTGGGGGTAAGCATTGCACTGAGAGTGATATGCAGGATGTATTTTCATTCACTGCACCAAATTTGGCACAAACGCGATACATCCAAATATGAATACTGGTGGAGTTGGGGGGTATTGATTTTGTCACTTGGGAATTATAGTTGCTGGGATTTATAGTTCACCTAAAATCAAAGAGCATTCTGAGCTCCACCAATGATGGGATTGAACCAAACTAGGCACACAGGACTCCCATGACCAACAGAAAATACTGGAAGGCTTTGGTGGGCAGTGACTTTAAGTTTTAGAGTTGTAGTTCACCTACATCCAGAGAGCACTGTGGACTCAAACAATGATAGATCTGGACCAAATTTGGCACAAATGTTCAACATACCCAAATGTGGAGTTTGGGTAAAACAGACCTTGACATTTGGGAGTTGTAGTTGCTGGGATGTATAGTTCACCTACAATCAAAGAGCATTCTGAACCCCACCAACGATAGAATTGGGCCAACATCCCGCATAGAACCCCCATGTCTTGAAGGGACTTCCTCCAGTCCCGCACACTCTCCCTCGCACACATATGCGCACCACACTGCCATGCGCTGAGCACGCCTGCTCTCCCCTCCCCACTTGGAGTCTCAGAAATAGCCCGTCTCTTTGCAAAGAGGCCAGCCAATCGCAATAGTGGAGGTCTTTTCATGGGAGGATTCACCTTCTGTTTCCAAAAAGGAAGAGAAGGATAGGAAGAGGGATCTTCAGCCTTCTCTGTCAAAGGGAACCTAAGACCATCAGAAATATAGGTTTTCTGAAATATATGTTTTCTGAAACCCCCTTGTGACCAGGGGCGGTCTAAGGTAATTTTATATGATAAGTGAACATTATTTTGCCCCCCATGTAAAACAAATATACAATTATAATATCACAATACCATTAGTAGTATTATATTGTATCAATGTACAGTATATACAATATATTATAGTAATACTCATACTACATTATATCATAATTATATTATATTATATTACAATATAATTATAATATATTGACATTATAATATAATATAACATTATATTATATTATTATAAAATAATAAATAAAATTATTTATTTAAATAAAATTATCCTCTACTAAATATTTTCATTACTCCTATAAAACTCAAATAACCCAAAATAAAGTAAAATAAAATATTATATATTACTAGATAGATAGATAGATAGATAGATATTTATTTACGGTCGAAGACCAACATCATATTATACAGAAAATAGAACAATATAAATGTTAAAACTCCATTCAACTCTAAAATTAACACCAAAAGTATCTGGCCTATTGTGTTTCCGCGTGCAGTTTATTATGCTGGTTCCTCGTGACCAGAACGGCCATGAGATATTATATATTACTATTTGCCTGCACAGTTGCGCCTGTCTCTCCTTGATGCTCCCGGCCGGCGCACGCGCGTGGGGAGGTGGGCGGGTGTGGTAGGGTTCACATGTGATTGGGCCTGGTGAGGGAGTTCACCTCAGCACGCGGCGGCTACTTCTGGTGGCGGCTGTCTGGAGGCAATACGTCACCAATACCCCTTTGGCTCCCCTCCCCTCTCCCTTTGTCTCCGCCCCCTGCCTGCCCAATTGGGTCACCGTATTCAGTGGCAGGGCGGAGACAAAGGGAGAGGGGAAGCACTCCCTGCCTGCCCGAAGGGAGTGCTTTGCTTACAGGCTTCTGCGCACAGGAACTACTGGGCATTTGCGGAGGTTTTCGCGCATGCGCAGTTGCTCCTACGTTCAACTTCAGCTCCGGAGCAACTGCGCCTGCACGAAAACCTCCGCACATGCCCAGAAGCAGCGTCGGAGCGCACAAGGCCGGGGCCCAAAAGCAGCCAGCCGCGGCGCTGCCTGAGGAACATCGGCAGGGCCAGGACGCTGTCTGGTGGCGGCGCCCGGCGGGTGGGGGAATTTGCCCCTTCCCAGATGGCGCCCCATGCGGCCGCTTCCTTGGCCTACCTGTAGGACCAACAAAAAGCGGGATATCACAGTTTCTTCCAATATAGTAGATTCATTTAGTTAACATCCATTCATTTCTTTAAAGTGGATAGTGGAGGGAAGATATATCCAGAAATAATCACTGGCATTGCATTATGTCATCCAAAAATTAATATATCAAAAATTCCTTCTATTCTTTTGAAAATTATATATAATCCGATACAGAATGCCAATGCGTCAGGCCTTTTTTTTTTTTTTTTTTGACGGTCTCTAAAGGCCCTGCCGTTTCGCCGTTTCCGGCTTCTTCGGGACCTGTCAGATCGTTATCATCCACTTCTACAAATCCACTGGTCCGATATCAAATATATCCAAATCATAAACGTGGACGCAGCCACTACTCCATACGGTCGGACCTGACGCATTGGCATTCTATATCGGATTATAGCGTCTTACTTTCTTTTTACCCCCAAAAGCCCCACTACGTCCTACCTTCGGGGTACGTCTTATATTGGACATACCCCGAAATAATTTTCACCCAGTTGTACCAGTAGTACCACACGGGCCAACCGGGCATGCCTCTTGCGCACACGCCTCGCCTGGCCTCTGGCGTGGCGCCTCTTCCACGCCTCTTGCTCTCTTCCCCTCCCTTCCTTGGACGAAGGAAGGGATGGGGAAAGAGCAGAGGCGTGGCAGCGGCGGCGCATCACTCTGACGCGGCGCCACTTCACCACGCCTCTTGCTCTCTTCCCCCTCCCTTCCTTGGATGAAGAAAGGGAGGGGGGACAGAGCAAGAGGCGTGGCGAAGCGGCGCCGCTTCACCACGCCTCTTGCTCTCTTCCCCCTCCCTTCCTTGGACGAAGGAAGGGATGGGGAAAAGAGCAGAGGCGTGTGCGGCGGCGGCGCGTCACTCTGACGCTGGCGCCACTTCACACGCCTCTTGCTCTCTTCCCCCCCCTTCCTTGGATGAAGAAAGGGAGGGGGAAAGAGCAAGAGGCGTGGCGAAGCGGCGCCGCGACACCACGCCGCTTGCGCTCTTCCCCCACCCTTCCTTGGACGAAGGAAGGGATGGGGAAAAGAGCAAGAGGCGTGGCGAAGCGGCGGCGCGTCACTCTGACGCGGCGCCACTTCACCACGCCTCTTGCTCTCTTCCCCCTCCCTTCCTTGGACGAAGGAAGGGATGGGGAAAGGAGCAAGAGGCGTGGCGAAGCGGCGCCGAGTCAGAGGCCTGGCAGAAAGGTGCGCCGCGGAGGTGTGCCGATGGGCTGGTTGCGGCGGCGGCGGCGGCGTGGCGACGAGGTACGGCTTACTTTCGGGGTACGGCTTATATTAGCCGACCCCCCTGACACCCCCGATATGTCTTACAATCGGGGGTGCCTTACTATCGGGGAAACATGGTATATTGGAAGAAACTGTGATATCCCGCTTTTTGTTGGCGTATGCTGTGATGGAGAACACTCCACCGTTTATTTGTTTGTCTACCTGTAGGACCACCCCTGCTTGTGACTCCCCCTCCCAGCGGTCCCAAGCCCCAGGTTAAGAAACACTGCTTTAAAGGCATCTCTCAGGCTTTGAATAAACTTGTTTTGTGGCTTCTTCCAAATACAGTTGCATGGTTTCGTTTTATGAAATGTTCGTTCTTACACAACCTAGCATCTGCCGCATGGCGAGGCTGGCACGGATTCCCTGCAGAAGCTTGGAGAATCGTGCTTCCCTTTCTTGGGAGATAAGCCTCCCATCTCTGCCTGCAGGCATTTCTCCAACTGAGCCGTTCCCAGGAATGCTACTATCCTGATTCAGCACAGCTGCCCCATAGAGACACAGATGGTGGAGATCTCCTCTTTGAATGTGGCTGGGAGACAGAGCACAGCATGGAACGATACACACATCCCGACTGGGTAGAAGATAACCGTAATCCTTCCTTACACCCTCTGTTGAATGGATGGCTGTGGCTTCTCATTCAGACACACAGAGACTGTTTGCAAGCTGTGATAGATACCAAGACTTTAAGCAGCATCATGCACAAAGGTTTTGTACTTTGATTTAATCACCCCACCCTTCCTTAAACGGCACCCCATGAGCTGTTGTCAAATTTCAAAGACGGGAGAGGAGGACAATGGGAGGCTCCCGCTGAGCTCGGCCAAGTCAACTTTTGAACTCTCGGGAAGGATGTTTTTGTCAAGGGGCCATTGCCTCCAGAGAAGGCACACATAACTCATGGGGCCTCGCTTGGGATTTCCAAGGCAGGGCTTCTGGAAATGTCTGTAGCCACCTCTCAAGGGCTTCCTCTGTGGTGGGGAAAGCCGACCGGGGCCCCTTTCTCACCAGATGAAGTTGATCCCCTTCTAGCCAGTGTCTCCAGCCCCGATTTCGCTTCTCCCCTTTCTGCTCACACACCAGTTGATCTCCTTCCCAGGCAACAATTGTCTGAAGATGTCGGGTGGGGAGGGAGGCACAGGAAAGAGAAGTGACAGCATTAGCTCAAAATAAATATTTTCTTTCTTTTTCTTTTTTTCAATGCAGCAAAATATTTTTTGAGGCACATAAACATAATGGGTAAGACTACAGTTACCTAAAGCAGTGTTTCTCAACCAGTGTGCCGGGGCACACTAGTGTGCCGTGAGCGATCATCAGGTGTGCCGTGGGAAATTGGAACCTCCAGGGGAGTCTAGTGTGCTGAAGTGTAAAAACCCTAAGAAACCTACCTTGATAAAGGCACAAAATTACAACCACCCCCCCCCTCCCCACCCGTTGTCTACTTGGTCTCTCCCTCTCCATGTATTGGGAAGGCCTGCCTCCCTTTCCCCAAGTAGAGACCTCCTCTTGCCTCCTGGGGGTTCTGTGTGGGAAGTTTGGCCCAGTTCTATCATTGGTGTGGGTTCAGAATGCTCTTTGATTGTAGGGGAACTATAAATCCCAGCAACTACAACTCCCAAATGGCAAGGTCTATTTCCTTTGAATTCCATCTGCGTTCACATTTGGGCATATTGAGTATTCGTGCCAAGTTTGGTCCTGATCCAACATTGTTTGAGTCCACAGTGCTCTCTGGATATAGGTGAACTACAACTCCAAAACTCAAGGTCAATGCCCACCAAACTCTTATAGCATTTTCTCTTGGTTGTGGGAGTTCTGTGTGGGAAGTGTGTGTCTTTCTACCATTCCTGCCAGGATATCTATGTTGTGTTCATCGAAACAGGCCCAGGTTTCACACTGAGTGTATAAATACATTTAAAAGCATATTAACTATATGTATGACTGTGTTAGAGTGTCATTAGAGTGTAATTTAGTGTCATTTTGGTTGGTGGTGTTCCCCAGGATTTTGCAAATGTAAAAAGTGTGCCGCGGCTCAAAAAAGGTTGGGAAACACTGACCTAAAGTACATCCTATTTCAGAGTATGTTTACTTTAGTTATTTGGGACTTCATATCCATTTAGAACAGTGTTTTTCAACCTTTTTTGAGCCGCGGCACATTTTTTGCGTGTGCAAAGGTGACTCACCTCACGCCCAATGATAACACTGACACAAGTGGTTGGATGAAAATGGCCACAACTCATTTATTGAAACAGGAACAACGGGTTGGCGGCCACGCATGGGTCCTGGATCAGGGTAGAACAGCCCCCCCGCGAATGTCCAAAGGCACTTGCTAGCCTGGGTGCGAGCGGCCCAATGCCAATCCCCGGAAACCCGGCACCCCAGGGGGCCAGGGTGTTATCCCCCTTACAACCAAGGAGCAATAAGCCATCCTGATCCAGGGCCATGCCACCTGCCAAACACAGAGTTGCGACAAAGAACATGGTCACGCATAAATATAACCAATTCAACAAAGAACTGGAGTAAAAGCACGAATTCAACATAAACAAGCCATGTACAAAAGCCTGACTTGGCCACGGTGGTCCATGCTCTGGTTACATCCCGTATAGATTACTGCAATGCTCTCTTCGTGGGGTTGCCTTTGAAGACTGTTCAGAAGCTGCAACTAGTCCAACGGACAGCAGCCAGGTTGATAACAGGAGCGCCATTCAGAGAGCGTACAACTCCTCTGTTGTGCCAGCTGGCTCCACTGGCTGCCAGTTTGCTACCGGGCACAATTCAAAGTGCTGGCTTTAGCCTTTAAAACCCTAACGGTTCGGGTCCAACTTACCTGTCCGAACGCATCTCTCCCTATGAACCATCGAGATGTTTAAGATCATCCGGAGAGGCCCTGCTCTCGGTCCCGCCTTCTTCGCAGGCGCGACTGGCGGGGCCGAGAGACAGGGCCTTTTCAGTGGTGGCTCCTCGGCTTTGGAACACCCTCCCTAAAGACATCAGATTGGCCCCCTCCCTCCTGACATTTCGCAAGAAAGTCACGACCTGGCTATTTGAGCAGGCATTTGCTGATGAAATATAAGGCTTAATGAGATATATGGAATGACGACGACGTGATGGAAACTGATTGCAACAGGACGCTGAGGCTGCAATTGTATGTTTTAATTGTTAAATTGTTATTATATGTTTTTCTGGGGGGTTGACTTGTTGCTGTGTTGTATTGAGGGCAGAGACTGCCTGTGTAAACCATCCCGAGTCGCCTTCGGGCTGAGAGGGGCGGTATAGAAACGTGACAAATAAATAAATAAATACAAAAAAGGGAGGGAGGGAGGAATACCAAAATGGCCCCTGCGTGTGGCAGAGGTAGTCCCAGGCAGCCTTAAATATGCTGCCTGGGTGAAGAGAGGGGCCGACTAGCCACGTAGAGGGGGCGAGGTGTGGCCAGCCCCCTCATTGGCCAGCTGGCCCTGGTGGTGGGAAACTTTCCCGCCGCCCCAGGGGCCTCTGGGAAGGAGAAGCCCCTGACCTCCCCCAAGATGGCGGCGAGGACAGCCCTGCCCCGCAACAAGGTTCGGCCGGTAAGTTGGCCATGCCCATTACATTTACAAAATCCTGGGGCACATCACCAACCAAAATGACACAAAATGACACTCTAACACAGTAATACATATAGTTAATATGTTTTTAAATGTATTTATACACTCAGTGTGAAACCTGGACCTGTTTCGATGAACACAACATAGATATCCTGGCAAGAATGGCAGAAAGACACAAACTTCCCACACAGAACTCCCGTAACCAAGAAAAAATACTATAAGAGTTAGGTGGGCATTGACCTTGAGTTTTGGAGTTGTAGTTCACCTATATCCAGAGAGCACTGTGGACTCAAACAATGTTGGATCAGGACCAAACTTGGCATGAATACTCAATATGCCCAAATGTGAACACAGATGAAGTTTGGGGAAAATAGACCTTGACATTTGGGAGTTACAGTTTCTGGGATTTATAGTTAACACACAATCAAAGAGCATCCTGAACTCTTGCAACAATGGAATTGAACCAAACTTGGCATATTGAACTCTCATTACCAACAGAAAGTACTGAAAGGGTTTGCTTGGGAATTGACCTTGAGTTTGGAAGTTGTAGTTCATCTACAACCAAGAGAGCACTGTGGACTGAAATAATGATGGATCTGGACCACACTTGAAATGAATACTCAATATACAATATATACAAAAATTAAAATAAATGAAATTGTATTGTGTGTCCGGTTACAAATACAGTCAAAATATAATAAATATTTATTTTGAGCATTTCTATCCCGCCCACACAATTCTCACCTTGTTATAAAGGCAACAACACAAGGTAAGCATTCAAAGGATTGTCTGAACACTCAAAAGCATTGTTCAGTATTGTGACTCAACCTTCACAATATCCAGAAAAGCCATGACTATTAAACAAATAAGACTACAGCATGTTTTCATGTGTCTTGAAATTGTGAAAACCCTACTGGGAACAGTAAGTCATTCCCATTTTTAGAATTTTAGCAATAACGTTTTACCCACAGCTTTTATATGGCTCCGACGTCTAGCTTTTATGGCCAGAGCCGGAGTAATTTCAGAACAATGTTATAAATGCTATTTCAGGCGTCCCAGGGGTGCTTTTGGCTTTTTTAATGAGCCGGAACAGGATATGAAATATAGTGGAGGTGAGACTTGGTCCATGTGGCTTTTGTTTGTAAAATGGCTCAAGGAAGCACTTGAAATTCCAAAACACCCCTCAACGAAAACGAAGAAATGACTTCTCTCTAATGATTGGTTGGAAGGTATCTAAGCAGCTAAAGATTTGCCTCCATGAACAGGTCTGCCCGCTTGAGCTTAGAAAATGGCTGCATACATACAAAGGAAAGGACCTAGGAAATAATGTAGAAAATGCTCATAAAACTGAAGGAACTCAGCTATTGGCTACATTCACTCAATTGCAGTCGGCCAGGAATCCCTGCAAACCTGCTTTATCAAATACTAGCTTGGGGACCCGGCGGTGCCCGGGTTATTTGAGGAAGGCATTGTGTGCCAAGGTTGGTTCCTATTAGATGTTTATGTGGCTTGCAGTGGTCTCAGGAACTTAGTGAAGGTACTGCAAGTCCCATTGGCCATGGTCCATCCCCCTCCAAACAGCACCAGGATGTAGAGTGGGTCATGGGGGCTGTGTGTGTCACATTTGGTCTTGACTATTGATGAGGGTTGCAGCGGTCACGGAAGGCGAGTGAAGATATTTCAAGTCTCATCTGTGGTCCATCCTCCTTGAAACAGCACCAGGGTGTAGAGTGGGCCAAGGGGGCTCTGTGTGCTAATTTTGGTCTGTATTGGTCATTGGGTGAGGGTCGCGTTGTGAAGTGGGCCATTGGGCCCCTGTGTGCCAAGTTTGGTCCTGATCCGTCACTGCTGTGGGCCACAGTGTCTGACTGCCTGAGGCCTTTCCTTTTCTCTCTGCGTCACCTTAGAATGTTGGGATGTGGATGGCCAATCAGAGTCCTTTATGCAAATACCATTTTATTATTATTATTACGTTCGGTTTCTATGCCGCCACTCCCGGTGGGCTCGGGGCGGCTCACAACAAGAGAAGAAACATTACAAATACAGTGGCAGACTAAAAACACAGCATAAAACATCGTTAAAATATCAATAAAATTTTAGTGGCAACCAATCCCCTCTGTCTGGGGCCGTAGAATGTTGGAGTTCTGAGGCTGGCCAATCAGAGTCCTTTATGCAAATAATCCCATAGTGGCAACCTATCGAAACGCTGTCACATATTCCTTGGCACCTCCGCACCTCCCAGAAAATGAACATTCCATTTCCAATGGAAAAAAAACTGTCATTTGGCTTACTCAAGCATTCACTTGCATTCTGTTTTGCTGGCCAATCAGAGTCCTTTATGCAAATAGTGTCTTAGTGACAGGCATGTAGCCAGGGGGGGGCTAAGGGGGCTTCAGCCCCCCCCCCCGAAATTCTCAGGGTGGTCCGCGAAAAGGCCTTACTGGTACATTATTTAAACTGTTATGTTTATTCATATCATGATCTGATCACCATGCTCATTATACCCCACATTAATGGGGTTATTGGGATAACAATACAAAAGATTTGCTAGGGTAGACCCTCTTCCACCCAGTCTCAGCCCCCCCAAACCAAACTCAGCCCCCTCCGAAACAAAATCCTGGCTACGGCCCTGCTTAGTGACAACCAATTACCTGTGTCTGGTGCCTTAGAGTGTTGGAGTTCTGAGGCTGGCCAATTATAGTCCTTTATGCAAATATTCCCACAGTGGCAACCAATCGAAACACTGGCACATATTCCTCAGCACCTCCCCACCTCCGCAAACACTGACTTTTATTATATAGATAGATGAACAGACTGCTGGTATATGCTGTATAGTCACTTCCACTTGTAGCAGGACAGCCATGTTATCCTAATAGTGATGCAGTTGTCTCTCTAAGAAACAATTAGTAAGACAACTGTGTCCTCATTTGGATAATACAGCTAAAAGCTCCCTGGTTTTCCTGATCCGGCGACAAGTGGGGGTGATTAGATAGTTCACACCAGCAAAGTGATAATCCCTGATAAGCAATTATTTCCTTGGATCACTGCCTGATTGTGCTGCCATATCCGTGATTCTAGGGCCTCTTCTCCACTGGCCATTGAAGTCGGTTTGGCAGAAAACGGTTTTGCTGTGCAGATTATTAGAACGCCATTTTATTTATTTATTTATTTATTATTTGCATTTGTATTCCGCCTCTTCCCGAGGGCTCGTGGCGGGTTACAAGACATACATAGTGATCGGCAGGCAACACTCATGCCGACTCACGAACAAAATAAAACAATGCTATAACCATAAAAATAACAAAAATGATACTAAAAAACATCATTAAAACATTGTTAAAATTACACTAAGTGACAAAAAACGGTAACACAGAGTCATAAATCGATTGAAGGCAGAGGCGTTATATGTCACCGAAGGCCTGCTTGAAAAGGAAGGTCTTACAGGCCCTGCGGAAGGGGCGAGCTCCGTATGGCTCTAGCCTCCTCCGGCAGGGCATTCCAGGCCGTTGGAGCTGCTACTGAGAAGGCGCTGCCTAGTTGATGATAGGCGGCAGAGGCGGATCGGTGGAATCTCCAGCAGGTTTTGCTCTGCTGAGCAGAGTGATCTCGGGGGATCGTATGGGGCAAGGCGGTCCAAGAGGTACGCAGGCCCCTAGACCGTACAAGGCCTTAAAGGTCAACACCAGCACCTTGAAGGTGATTCGGTACTCAATTGGCAGCCAGTGCAGTTGCTGGAGGATGGGCGTAATGTGCTGCCTCACCGGCACTCCTGCCAGCAGGCGAGCAGCGGCATTCTGCACTAGCTTGAGTTTCCGAATCGTCGCCAAGGGAAGGCCAACATAGAGGGCGTTACAGTAGTCTAGTCTCGAGATGACCGTTGCTTGGATCACCGTAGCCAGGTCATTCCTGGACAGGTAGGGGGCCAGTCGCCTAGCCTGGCGTGGTGGTAGAACGCCACCCTGCTGACCGCGGAGACCTGGGTCTCCATGGTCAGCAGGAGTCGAACTGAACACCCAAGCTCTTAACAATTGACGACGTGCTTAATTGCTCGCCGTCCAGAGTAGGCAACCGGCACTCATCCGGCCAGGCCGACCAGGCCATAGGATCTCCGTCTTCGACGGATTCACCTTCAGCCGGCTGGCCCGCAGCCAACCAGTCACGGCTTCGAGGCACAGATGGAAGCAATCGGTACGGTATCCGGCCTGCCGGCCATTCTCCGCAGAAGCTGGGTGTCATCAGCGTACTGATAACACTCCAGACCAATGTCGGGGGCCAGCTGGGCCAGGGGGCGCAGATCAACGTTGAATAATAAGGGGGAGCGGATGGCCCCCTGGGGACCCCACAGTTAAGTGGGAGCCGCCTGGAGACCATCCCCCCCTCCACACGCTGTCCCCGATCCCGGAGAAAGGAGGCCACCCATTTAAGGGCAGTCCCCCTGACTCCGGAAGCGGATAGGCGGTGGGTCAACAATGCATGGTCTACTGTATCAAACGCTGGAACAGGTTTGAGGCAAAGAAGATGATTAACTATGAAAGGCTGCCTTGAATTGCTTCCGGATTCTGCACTATCCAAAACTTGAATTGTGCCGTTTCCTGCAGTGTACTTTGTTGATGTGTGCTATCTAGCCACCACAATTTGAAAAGAGCCCCCGGTGGTGCAATGGGTTAAACTCTTGTGCCAGCAGGACCTAAGACCGACAGATCAGAGGTTCGAATCCAGAGAGAGCCAGTGGATGAGCTCCCTCTGTCAGCTCCAGCTCTCCGTGCGGGGACATGAGAGAAGCCTCCCACAAGGATAGTAAAACATCAAAACATCCAAGTGTCCCCTGGGCAACGTCTTTGCAGACAGCCAATTCTCTCACACCAGAAGCGACTTGCAGTTCGTCAAGTTGTTCCTGACACACACACAAAACAACCCAGAGTTTGAAGCTAGCTTCGAATGGAGTTATATGGGAAATACAGACGACCCATAGGATTGACGATAGCTCTGTATCAAATTCCATGAAACTCAGTGAATGGAACAGAACAGGTATTAATTGACAGCTACACGTTTGCTCATTTGGCTTTGGAGTAAGTGCAAGACCCAAGTGTAACCAGTAGGCATGAGAAAAAAGTTATGAAAATGATTCGTTTCGTAAGAAATTCGTAAGAAATGTTTTAGTATTTCCGCACCTGGAACGCCAACCAGGAAGTGGACTTTCTTTTCGAACCGGGGCCAGGATTTTCTTAAGTGTCGTTATTAGGTCGTAAGGGGGGGGGGCACCCTCCTTCTCTCTCACCACCCTTCCGCCTCCCTTGCCAATAAGTATTATGGCAAGGCAAGCCCTAAACTCGCTCCTTCTTTCGGCTGGAAGCCCGGAAAAATGTAAACAGAGAGGATTACTCAAGTAAATCTGCAAAGGAGGGCACTTTGGATGAAGGGCCCTCCTTTGTGGATTTACTTCTGAGTAAACCTCTCTGTTTACATTTTTCCAGGCTTCCCTGCCTCTCCTGCCTGCCAGGATCTAAAGCATCAAAGAGTATTGGGGTGAGAAACCAACCTAATGTATAATAGAATGAATGCTACTGTAAGTGCCTAATATTATAAGTAATCCAACTGGTCATACCTACATTCCAGGCACATGCAATAATACAGCAGTAATAACAATAACAAGAGGTAAAATTCAAACCGAAGTATTCTGACTGGTCTCTCCTCATGCGGTGCAAACGGGCTCTTCTCTTATTAGCCCGGGAAATTAGCCCGGGAAAAGCCAGCGTTGGCTGCTTGGGAGCACACACATACATATTCTTGGGGTTTGCTGCAGAATCCCGGGCTCATAGAGAAGATTCTGCAGCAAATCCCCCAAAGAATATGTATGTGTGTGCACCTAAGCAGAACGCTGGCATTTCCTGGCTCACAGAGAAGAACCCATTTGCACCGCATGAGGCAGGGACCAGTCAGAATACTTCGGTTTGCCACCTTCTTATACCCATTGTTATTACTGCTGTATTATTGCATGTGCATCCTCTTGACCAGCCTGGGCAAACTTGGGCCCTCGCTCCCTCGGGATCGGGGTGAGAGAGGCAGCGGGATTGATTGGGGGGCTCCTCCTCCTTTTCTTTTGCTGCTTCCAAGAATAGAATACCCCCTCCCTCCCTCCTTCCTATTTGGAGAGTCCCATCTAGAATTCAGTGTGATTTATTCAAGTTTTGGCCTACAACTCCCAACCATGCCTAGTAACCAGCCCAAGACACTGGGAGAGTGTTAATATTTCGCTCCTGTAGTCCAGATTTAAAGGGTTTTTTAAATCAAGTCAGGAGCAACTCAAGAAACTGCAAGTAAATCTGGTGTGATAGAATTGGCCGTCTGGGGACGTTGCCCAGGGGATGCCCAGATGTTTTACCATCCTGTATCTTTCGTGCATGGGAAGCTGGAGCTGACAGATGGGGCTCACCCCATCTCACGGATTCAAACCGCCCGACCTTCAGGTCAGCAGTTCAGCTGACACAAAGGTTTAACCCATTGCGCCACTGCGGTTCCTAGATTCAAATTGGAACTAGAACTACTACATGTGCAATGTATATATGGTAAAATCATGATGCTCATGGTGCTCCAAAGTAGTGGCAAGCAACTTGATGCTCTCCGAATGTTTTAGTTGCTAACTCATATAAGCATTGATCAACTTGGCCAGTAGTCTAGAGATTTTCAAACAGATACTGAAGAATACTTGAGGGGAACTAGGCTCCCAGTCCTTGCAGTTTCCATCTTTTCTAGTAGAAATTGTCTACTAGACAACTATAAGACCTTTCTCTACCAACGTCTATTTGGAGAAGGACATGAGCCCTGGTGGTTCAGTGGGTCAAACCACTGAGCTGCTTAACTTGCTGACTAAAAGGTTGGCGGTTCGAATTCAGAGCACAGGGTGAGCTTCTGCTGCTAGCCCCAGCTTCTGCCAACCTAGCAGTTCGAAAACATGCAAATGTGACAAGATTAATAGGTACCGTTCTGGTGGGAACATAATGGCGCTCCATGCAGTCTACCGACAACGCTGGCTCTTTGGCTTAGAAATGGAGATGAACACCAATCCCCAGAGTTGGGCACGACTGGACTTAATGGCAGGGGAAAACCTTTATTTTTTAAGGCATGCTGAGGGGGTTGTGAGTGGGATTTTTTGGGGAGATTATGTGTTTAAAATGTTTTCAGAAAAAACTCAAATCCTGATCAAGCAACTGGGAAAATAATGTTTTAGTGGACTGCAATGAACTGATTTGGATTATGTTTTGAACCACTGAACTGTTTTAATTGAATGCTTATAATTTTTTTTATTTGTGTTAATTGGAACTGTGTGTTTTAATGTATTGTTTTTGGCATCTAATGACTGCCTGCTGTAAGCCGTCCTGAGTCCCTCTTCGGAGGTGAGAAGGACAGGATAGAAATGCCCAAAATAAATAAATATTTATTATATTTTAACTGTATTTGTAACCAGGCACAGAATACAATTTATTTTAATTTTTGTATATATTTTGTTTTAAATATGTCAAAGTGTGCGGTTATTAGTGTGCCGTTGTTTTGATTTTATTTTATTACTAGCTTGGGGACCCAGTGGTGCCCGGGTTATTTGAGAAAGGCATTGTGTGCCAAGGTTGGTCTTTATCAATTATTTATGTGGCTCACACTGCTCTCAGGAAGTTAGTGAAGGTACTGTGAATCCCATCATCCATGGTCCATCATCCTCCAAACAGCACCAGGATGTACAGTGGGTCATGGGGGCTGTGTGCCAAGTTTGGTCTTGATCAGTCATTGGATGTGGTGCGTAGCAGTCTCAGAAAGTGAGTGGAGGCACTTCAAGTCCCATCATCCGCGGTCCATCCTCCTCGATACTGCACCAGGATGTAGAATGAGTCATGGGGGCTCTGTGTTCCAAGTTTGGTCTTGATCAGTCATTGGATGAGATTGGCAAAGGTCTTGTGAAGTGAGTGGAGGTACTTCAAGTCCCATCATCCATGGTTCATCCTCCTCCAAACTGCACCCAAATGTAGAGTGGGTCATGGGGGCTCGGTGTGCCAAGTTTGGTCTTGATCAGTCATTGGATGAGATTGGCAGCGGTCTTGTGAAGTGAGTGGAGGTACTTAAAGTCCCATCATCCGTGGTCCACCCTTCTCCAAACTGCACCAGAATGTAAAGTGGGTCATGTGGGCCTTGTGTGGCAAGTTTAGTCCTGATCAGTCACTGGATGAGGGTCACTGCGGGCTTGGGAAGTGAGTGGAGGTACTGCAAGTCCCATCATCCATGGTCCATCCTCCTTCAAACTGCAGCAGGATGTAGAGTGGGTCATGGGGGCTCTGTGTGCCAAGTTTGGTCTGCATTGGTCATTGGATGATGGTCGCAGTAGTTTCAGTAAGTGAGTGAAGGTACTGCAGATTCCATCATCCATGGACCATCCCCCTTAGAACAGCATCAGGATGTAGAGTGGGTCATGAGTATTCTGTGTGGCAAGTTTGTGCCTGGTCTGTGATTTGTAGGGGCTGCAGTGTTCTGAGGGAAGCGAAACGGGTGAAGGTACTGCAAATGGCATCATTTGTGGCCCATCCTGCCCTACAGTGCTCCAGGCTGTAAAGTGGGTCATTGGGCCTCAGTGTGCCAAGTGTGGTCCTGATCTGTCATTGGTGTGGGCCACAGTGCTGTAAGGAAGTGAGTTAAAGTACTGTAAGTCCCGTCATCCATGGTCCATCCTCCCTCAAACTGCACTAGGATGTAGAGTGGGTCTTGGGGGTTCTGTGTGCCAAGTGTGGTCTTGTGTCATTGTTGGGGGCAGGAAAGTGTTTTGGCCTGAACCTCCCACGATGCCTGACTGCCTCAGGCCTTTTCCGTTTCCCCCCTCTGGCATTTTAGAGTGTTGGAATGTTGGTGGTGCTGGCCAATTAGAGGCGTTATGCACATACTCCCTCAGTGGCAACCAATCAGAAAGCTGCCACATACATACATACATACAAACAAACAAACATACAAACATTCTCTTTTATTATATATACCAGGGCTGTCCAACTGGCGGCCCGGGGGCCGTATACGGCCCTCCAGCCCCTTCCCTGCGCCCCCCTAAGCTTTTTTAATAAAAAATAAAAAATAAATTAAATAATATTTTAAAAATTACCCACTTCCGGGTTCCGGAGCAAGTATCGCGAGACTACGGAAGCCACCCGGGAGCGCTCTCAACGCGAGATCACGCCTGCGTTGAGCAAAATCCCGTGTGGCTTCCTCCTCGTGATACTCCTGTTTCCTAAAATCTCGGCTACTTAATCCCTGCGGCCCACGCAGACGCGATTTGGACC
Organism: Anolis apletophallus; assembly: GCA_030556195.1. Lineage (NCBI taxonomy): Eukaryota > Metazoa > Chordata > Lepidosauria > Squamata > Anolidae > Anolis > Anolis apletophallus. The sequence continues at coordinate 129,729,964 of JARBWK010000006.1, read as the reverse complement.
TTCTCGGCTGCTGCCTCGGTCGGTCGTCGCCTCAGCTCGTGGTCCGGCTACTCCTGGATCCTGTGCTTTGGGAAGTTAGGCTAACCTTTATGTTATTATTATGTAATTGTGTATGGATGCCCCTTATGTATTCCGTCCCTGCATTTCCCCTTAGTAAAAGATTATATTTGATTGTATGGATGGCTCTTATGAATTGTAAGTAAATTGGAGCCGGGGCGGGGGCAGACCCTTCGGCCCCCCAGGTCATCAGTGACCGGAATTCAGGCCCCTGGGCCGGTAGAAGTTGGACAGCCCTGATATATACAGATAATTTACTGTAATTTGTTGTTTGGGCCTGGCCTCATGTAAGCCGCCCCGAGTCCCCATCGGGGAGATGGTGGTGGAGTATAAATAAAGATTATTATTATTATTAGCCACCTTGAGTACCCTCAGTGAGAAAGGTGGGATATACATAATAATAATAACAACAATCCAAAAACAACAGGACCACAGCTTGCCCATCCGTCTTTGAAAGCAATGGCTGATTGTTTTGAGCCTCCCTTCCAATCAACCCCTTGGTTAAGGACGACCAAGATAACGAAGTCCAAGCACTCTGAATACTCGAGATGTTCTTTGTCCCTGAATTATTCTTATGTAACACTCTACCTTCTTCTGCCAGGCATCTTCATGTCAAGAACCTTTGCTGAAAGCTGTGCCTAGCCAAAGAAGGAGTCCTTATCCAGCATGCAGGCTTCGTTAGGAAAAGGAAGCTGCTAATTACTGGCTAATTTAGAAACGAAGTAACCCCAGCCTACCCTTTATGCAGGGACAGGATTTGTTTACATCCCATGGATATATCCATGGATACAGAGAACTATTATAATTTTTTTACATATCGGTCAGTGCTTCTTTGTTTGGCTCCTCAGATGTTATTGAATGCCAACTCTCGTCACATTTATTATCTGCTGTGTGGAATGGGGATAATGGGAATTGTAATCCAGCAGCGCTTGTGGCTATAGGGTTTGGGAAAAGCTAAAGTCGGGCATCATGTCTATAAATGAAAACCCCACTATCCTGACTAAACAGAACAAACTGCACTCTTCCAGATATTACTGTATTACAGGCATGGGCAAACTTGGGCCCTCCAGGTGTTTTGGACTCCAACTCCCACCATTCCTAACTGCCTCAGGCCCTTTCCTTTCCCCCCCCAGCCGCTAAGCGGCTGAGGGGGGAAAGGAAAGGGCCTGAGGCAGTTAGGAATGGTGGGAGTTGGAGTCCAAAACACCTGGAGGAGCCAAGTTTGCCCATGCCTGCTGTATCACTACAGTCATCATGTCTAATGATGTGGAATATAGGAGTTGTAGTCCAGTGTCTGGAGATTTACCCCATGGTCCTTGAACTTAGCATACCGTATACACTAAAGCAGTGTTTCCCAACCGCTGTGGCACGGCACAGTAGTGTGCCGTGACGGACCTCCTGCTGTGCCACGAGAAAAGCTCTCTGCCCCCCTTCCTTCCCCCCCCTCCTGCCGAACTCCTGCTGCTTGGGGGAGGAGGAGGAAGGGCCGGGTGGCGGCGAAGAAAAAGAAGGGGCCGGGGCGCCACCTCCTTCGGCCGTTTCCCCAGCCAGCCTCAAATTCGCCATGACTTTCGCCCCTCGCTCGCTGAAGCCACGCGGAAGAGCCCCGCTCACTGAAGCCCGTCCACCACTCATGCTCCTCCTCCGCGCGGCTTCAGCGAGCGAGGGGCGGGAGTCATGGCAGAGAGCGGCGCCGGGGATGGGTACCATGATTCCCGCCCCTCACTCGCACTGCCCCCTCAAGGCTGGAGAAGCTGTGGGAGAGCTGAAGCCAGGGGAGGGGCGGGGCATGGCATGGCACGGCCTGGCTCCGCCCCAGCTTCAGCTCTCCCACAGCTTCTCCAGCCTTGAGGGGACAGTGCCAAGCCAGCATTGTGCTGGCTCTGCCACCGCTGGATTGGCACTGCTCCCTCAAGGCTGGAGAAGCTGTGGGAGAGCTGAAGCCGGGGAGGGGGTGGGGCATGGCACGGCACAGCCTGGCTCCGCCCTGGCTGCATCTCTCCCACAGCTTCTCCAGCCTTGAGGGGACAGTGCCAAGCCAGCTTTGTGCTGGCTCTGCCACCGCTGGCTGGGCACTGCCCCCTCAAGGCTGGAAGCTGTGGGAGAGCTGAAGCGGGGAGGGGCGGGGCATGGCATGGCACGGCCTGGCTCCCCGGCTTCAGCTCTCCTGCTTCTCCAGAGGACAGTGCCAAGCCAGCATTGTGCTGGCTCTGCCACCGCTGGTGGCACTGCCCTCAAGGCTGGAGAAGCTGTGGGAGGCTGAAGCGGGAGGGGGGGGCATGGCATGGCATGGCTGGCTCCGCCCCTGGCTTCAGCTCTCCCACAGCTTCTCCAGCCTTGAGGGGACAGTGCCAAGCCAGCATTGTGCTGGCTCTGCCACCGCTGGCTTGGCACTGCCCCCTCAAGGCTGGAGAAGCTGTGGGAGAGCTAAAGCCGGGGGGAGGGTGCGGGGCATGGCTGGGCCTGGCTCCGCCAGTTCAGCTCTCCCACAGCTTCTCCAGCCTTGAGGGGCAGTGCCAAGCCAGCGTGTGCTGGCTCTGCCACCACTGGCTTGGCACTGCTCCCTCAAGGCTGGAGAAGCTGTGGGAGAGCTGAAGCCGGGGAGGGGGGGCATGGCATGGCCTGGTTCCGCCCCTCCCGGCTTTGGCACTCCCAGCAGCTGGTCCCAGCAGGCCACCATCCCCCAGCCGTTCTTTACTGTGTTAGAGTGTTATTTTTGTGTCGTTTTGGTTGGTGGTGTGCCCCCGGATTTTTTTAATGTTAGAAGTGTGCCGCAGCTCAAAAAGGGTTGGGAAACACTGCACTAGAGTATAAGGCAACCCGAATATAAGCCGAGGGACCCAATTTTACCACAACAAACTGGGAAAACTGATTGACTCAAGTATAAGCCGAGGGTGGGAAATGCAGCCGCTACAGGTAAATTTCAAAATAACAATAGATACCAATAAAATTACATTAATTGAGACATCAGGAGGTTAAATGTTTTTGAATATTTACATAAAACTGAAGTTTAAGATAAGACTCCCCAACTCTGATGAAACCATTATTCTAACCTTCTTCAATGTAAGTGTGCTTAAGTATCCTTCCAATAATAATAAAAAGAGGAAAATCATAAATGTTATAATAATAATAGCGTAAAACAGGGCTGCCCAGGAAGTCGATCGCGATTGGCCAGTCGATCCCAGGACCAAAGGAGGTCGATCCCAGCCGGATGGGGCGCTTCTTAGAGGGGGGCAGAGCCAGGCCGCGCCAAGCTCTGCCCCCTCCCCCGGCTTCGGCACTCCCAGCAGCTTCTCCAGGCTTGAGAATGGCAATGCCAAGCCAGTGGTGGCATAGCTAGCACAAGGCTGGCTTGGCATTGCCATACTCAAGTGCGGAGAAACTGCTGGGAGCTCCAAAGCCAGAGGGGAGGGGACGGGGCTTGGCGCGGCCAAGTCCCGCCCCTTCCCCCAGCTTCGGCACTCCCAGCAGCTTCTCCAGGCTTGAGTATGGTTTATGTTTAAATTGAACAGTGAACCACAAACTGGATGTCCTATGATGTTTGGTGACTCCCGGAGCCATGCGAATCGGGCCTCAGCCCATCTAGTCCAAAATCTGTGTGACCGGAGTGGCCCACGAGTTGTACATTGATTACCATCTAAAATTAATAGGAAGGGCAAAACCCTCGGGAGTGCTCCTTCAAACGTGATGCCACAGGCAGGGCCGTAGGGAAATTTTTGTTTTGGAGGGCTGAGTTCAACACAGAGGCTGAGACTGGGTGGAAGATGTCCAAATTTTTGTAGCTATCCCTGAACCCCATTGATGTGGGATATAATGAGTTTGGTGATCAGATCCATATGAATAAACATAACAGTTTAAATAATGTACCAGTAAGCCTTTTCGCGGACCATGGGATTTAAAAGCCCCCTGGCTGATGCCGGAACAGGCCTAGACCGACAGTGATTTGGACATTGATTACCATTGAAAATTATATATCTGGGAATTGTTTTTTGATCGCTTCGGGAGTGCTCCTTCAAAACCTGATGCATGCAGGCCTAGACCGCTTTTGATTTGGATGTATGGACACTAATGTGGATTATTGAATTGCACAATATATACTATCATTTTGAATGAACGTTTGTTTTGGCTCCTTTTCTACTTACTACTGAACAGTCAGGCAAGATACCTCTTTGAACCTTGAGTATGGCAATGCCAAGCCAGTGGTGGCATAGCTAGCACAAGGCTGGCTTGACACTGCCATCCTCAAGCCTGGAGAATCTGCTGGTAGAGCGGAAGCCAGAGGGGGCGGAGCCAGGCCACGTCAAGCCCCGCCCCTCCCCTCTCCAGCCTTGAGGCGGTAGGTAAATCTTTCTGACTTGGTTTTATTATAAGTAGATCGCATGCTGAAAAAGTGTGGGCACCCCTGGCGTAAAGCAAGGGAAACATAATAATAACAGTAATAGAGTAAAATAATAAATGTAATAATAACAATAATAAAGTAAAATAATAAACGTATAATAATAACAATAACAATAATAACAACAGAGTAAAATAATAAATAACCTTGACTCAAGTATAAGCCAAGGTGGACTTTTTCAGCCTACGAAAAGGGATGAAAAACTACGCTTATACTCGAGTACATACAGTATATGTGTGATAAAGCGTTTGGTAGTACAGAATTTGGGCAGCCCAAATGCTGGGAGTCCTCACCAAAGCCTACTCTGCACTATGGAGAAGCCATCATTTGCATCCAGGTTATCTCATTGAGTGAGTAATGGGACACAAGAGATGTGACAGGAGCAGCGTTCTTGCACGGCAGCACATTAGAGGCTGCCAATCGCATTTCTACAAACTCCCAGTCAAGTGAATAGACTACTCATCGGACTGCTTCTTTTGTCTTTGCACAAATGAGAACTTTTTCACAACATGTGAATGGCCTTCTTTCTGCCAGTCAGGTAGAACTACGAGCCAGGCTTTGAGGTCCGCTGAGCCAGCGCATCGCACGGCCAAGAACTCGTCATCTGAAACAAATTTGGCAACTGAGCTCTAGACGTCATTCTAGCACAGGCCGGACTTGATCCCGTGGCCCCAGAGACACTGCTTTCCCTCGCCTCTTACCTGGCACTTGCGTCCGTCTACGGGCCCCAAGTCCTCTTCAAACTCAACCCCCAGGTCAAAGTCCATGATATAGTTCCGCAGCGAAGTTAACGTGCGGATAGTCATGTGGTCTCCATTGTGGATGATCTCTTTGTCTGGCTTGAGAAGGCAAACCAGTTTCCTCAGAGCAACATTGATGTCTAAACCGGATGAGAGAAGAGGAAAGTAGGACAGATAAGACGGTAATAATTCATACCCATAAAACAATCCCATTGATTTTCCTCCGTTTCTCTCTTACTCCACTACTGACCCTGGGAAGAAAGGAAGGAAGGAGCACCTGAAGAAAAAAAATACAGTCGACTGCAAAGATTTCTCTTGCTTCCTCCACTCCAGTTCGAGAAAGTTTACATAGTAAAACACACATGATTGACAACTGTGCACTTAAAAACATTTGTTTCAATAAATATGTATTTTCCTATATGTTGCTGTGAGTTTTCTGGGCTGTATGGCCATGTTCCAGAAGCATTCTCCCCTGACGTTTGCCCACTTCTATGACAGGCATCCTCAGAGGTTGTGAGGTGTGTTTGAAACAAGGCAAGTAGGGTTTATATATCTGTAGAACAGGCAGGGGCGGTCTAAGGTAATTTTAAATGGTAGGCGAACATTATTTTGGTGCCCCCCCCCCAAAAACATTATTTTGTCGCCCCCCATGTAAAACAAATATACAATTATAATATCACAATACCATTAGTAGTATTATATTGTATCAATGTATATACAATATATTATACCATACTCATACTATATTATATCATAATTATATTATACTACATTACAATATAATTATATTATAATATATTGACATTATTATATAATGTAACATTCTATTATATTATTATAATAAAATAATAACATTATTTATTTAAATAAAATTATCCTCTACTAAATATTTTCATTACTCCTATAAAACTCAAATAACCCAAAATAAAGTAAAATAAAATATTATATATTACTATTTTGCACAATACCACTATACTGCAATATTGTTTGTAATATTACATGTAATATAAAATATATCATTATTCTATTGTTATATTGTATTTGTATTATATTGTATGACAATATTAAGCAGAACTGTATAATAATCAACAAGAAATGCAATGTAAATGCATCAAAATCAGAATATATTACCTATCACCCGACTCATAATTCATAGGAGTCTCCCATAAGTCCAAAATTAGATCCCAATGTAAATGTAAATGTCTGAGGAACATCGGCAGGGCCAGGATGGCGCCTTCCCAGATTCCCGCCTAGGCGGCCGCCTACTTGGCCTATCTTGTAGGACCGCCCCTGAGAACAGGGCTGCCCAGGAAGTCGATCACGATCGACTGGTCAATCCTGGGACCGAAGGAGGTCGATCCCAGCTGGATGGGATGCTTCTCAGAGGGGGGCAGAGCCATGCCACGCCAAGCCTTGCCCCCCTCCCCTGGCTTCAGCGCTACCACAGCTTCTCCAGGCTAGAGGAGGGTAGTGCCAAGCCAGTAGTGGCCAGCTATGCCACCACTGGCTTGGCATTACATTACCCTCCTCTAGCCTGGAGAAGCTGTGGTAGTGCTGAAGCCAGAGAGGGAAGGGGGCGGAGGGGGCGGAGCCAGGCCGTGCCAAGCCCACCCCCTCTCCCAGCTTCAGTGCCAAGCCAGTAGTGGCTATCTATGCCACCACTGGCTCTGGCATTACCCCTCTAGCCTGGAGAAGCTGTGGTAGAGCTAAAGCCAGAGGGGGCGGAGCCAGGTCGCGCCAAGCCCCACCCTCTCCCCAGCTTCAGCGCTACACAGCTATTTCAGCCTTGAGGGAGGTAGTGCCAAGCCAGTAGTGGCTATCTATGCCACCACTGGCTTGGCATTCCCCTCCTCTAGCCTGGAGAAGCTATGGTAGAGCTAAAGCCAGGGGGGCGGAGCCAGGCCGCACCAAGCCCCACCCCCTCTCCCAGCTTCAGTGCTACCACAGCTTCTTCAGCCTTGAGGAGGGTAGTGCCAAGCCAGTAGTGGCTAGCTATGCCCCCACTGGCTTGGCATTACCCTCCTCTAGTCTGGAGAAGCTGTGGTAGAGCTAAAGCCAGAGGGGGTGGAGCCAGGCCACGTCAAGTCCGCCCCCCCCCGGCTCCGCCCTGCTTCTCGGTAGATCTTTCTGCCTTGGTCTTATTATAAGTAGCTCGCATGCTGAAAAAGTGTGGGCACCCCTGCGGTAGAAAGTCCAGGGTGGGAGAAAGAACTCTTGTCTGCTTGAGGTACTTGTGAATGTTGCAATTGGCTACCTTGATTAGCATTGAATGGCCTTGCAGCTTCAAAGCCTAGCTGTTTCCTGCCTAGGGGATGCTTTGTTGGGAAGTGTTAGCTGGGCCTGATTGTTTCCTGTCTGGAATTTCTTTTTTTTTACCGTTGCTCTTTATTTACTGTCCTGATCAGGCCAGGATTACCCATAAGGTCAACCTAGGCCATGGCCTAGGGGTGCAAGCTGGAGGGGGGGGGCGCAGATCACGGAACAAAATAAAATAAAATAAAAATGTTGAAACAAATAAAAACGCAACATGCATGGAGATGAGGAAGGAAGGATACCGGAGGTCCTCCTTTTCGGCGGCGCCCATGCCCCTTCCTGAATACCAGCTCCTGCCTCTGATATTGTTGCGTAAACGGAGTATGCGCAGGGGCTCTCGACACTGGCGTCGACGTCGACAGGAGGAACAATTAACTCCCTTGATGCCGACAGCATCCACTTGCTGGCTCCTTCAGTGCAAGTACAGGAAACTCAATTGCACAGTTTGCGCATGCCCTAACACCATGAAAGCTGGTATTCCTCCTCCAACACAAAGAGGAGACTCCTCCTTACTGGAAGGAGAAGCGCAACTGCCGGCTACGGCACATGCGCAAACCCCAGTACAGGAGAGAAGCCCAACGCGACAAGTCCCGGTATTGGGGAGAAGCGTGGGTTTTTTTAACACTGGTAGCCGGATTTTGTTCATTTTCAGTGTTTTGTCCTTTCTGTTGAAATTGTCCACATGCTTATGGATTTTGCTCATCAACTTGCCCTAGGAGATTGCACTACCTTTAAATCTATATAGTTTATTCACCAATATAAATGTTAACATACAAGGTATTGATAAAGTTAATTATTCCCCTCCTCTGATTTATATTGCTATATTCATCAATTTTGAGCCCCCTGGAGACACAGTGGGTTAAACCGCTGACCGAAAGGTTAGCGGTTTGAATCTGGGGAGTGGAGTAAGCTCCCACTGTTAGGCCCAGCTTCTGCCAACCTAGCAGTTCAAAAACATGGAAATGTGAGTAGATCAGGGTGCCCACACTTTTTCAGCATGCGAGCTACTTATATTAAAACCAAGTCAGATCTACCTACCTCCTCAAGGCTGGAGAGGGGGGCGGGGCTTGGCCAGGGGGGGCGGAGCCAGGCCACGTCAAGCACCTCCCCCTCCCCTCTGGCTTTGGAGCTCCCAGCAGCTTATCCAGGCTTGAGGATGGCAATGCCAAGCCAGTAGTGGCATAGCTAGCACAAGGCTGGCTTGGCATTGCCATCCTCAAGTCTGGAGAAGCTGCTGGTAGAGCGGAAGCCACAGGGGGCGGAGCCAGGCCGCACCAAGCCCCGCCCTCTCCCCTCTGGCTTTGGAGCTCCCAGCAGCTTCTCCAGGCTTGAGGATGGCAATGCCAGGCCAGTGGTGGCATAGCTAGCACAAGGCTGGCTTGGCCCTACCCTCCTCAAACCTGGAGCAGCTGCTGGGAGTGCCGAAGCCGGGGGAGGGGGCGGGGCTTGGTGCGGCATAGCTCCACCCCCCTCTGAGAAGCGATCTGGCTGGGATCGACCTCCTTCGGTCCCGGAATCGACTGGTCGATCGCGATCGACTTCCTGGGAAGCCCTGGAGTAGATCAATAGGTACCACTTGTGCAGGAAGGTAACGGCGCTCCATGCAATCATGCTGGCCATATGACCTTGGAGGTGTCTACAGACAACGCCGGCACTTTGGCCTGAGAAATGGAGATGAGCACCCCCCCCCCAAAGTCAGAAAGGACTAGACTTAATGTCAAGAGAAAAACTTTACTTTTCCTTATACATCAATTTAAACCCTCCCCATTGAAAAACAATAATAATCAGAATAATAAGATTAAAAGGGACTTCCCACCTTAAAGACAAAAAGGGAAATTAGAAATCCAATGTTGAGTAATATATTAGAAGTGTGGAATAAATACAGGAGAATGTTAATAACGGATGGATCAGTGTACTTAATTGTAATGGAAAAGAAATTTCCAAAGAATTTAAAACAAATAATGGATAAAAAAGTTAAGAAATTTTTTTAGATAAAATGGAGGATTGGATAAAAGTAGGAACGAAGAGAAGGAAATGATTATGGAAGAATTTAGAGAAATAAAATTGACATGGTTCCATTGTATACAATTAGAACAATGGTTTAAAAATTGGTTAAAAACAATAAAAGGAAGTAAGGTTAACCAATTTGAACAAATAATACAAAATGGGAGGGATGTAGAAGAGCACGAAAACTTGAAAGGAATAACTAGTAAAATATATAAGATAATAATTGAAATAAAGGAAGGAAAAACAAAAAAATAACACCCTTAAGGAGGTCTGGGAAGAAGACTTAGGGATAAAAATAAAGGAAACAGAGTGGCAACAATTGTGGAGACAAAGACATCTTAAAAATTTATCAATAAGGATTAAAGAAAATTATTATAAATTAATATGGAAATGGTACCTACACCAGTAAGAATGGCAAATATAAATAAAAACTACTCGAAAAACTGTTGGAGAGGATGCCAGAAACAGGAACATACATACATATGTGGTGGCAATGTAAATATGTAAGCAAAATTTGGGCGAAAGTATTTAAAGAAATAGAAGATATACTGAATAATAAAATAGAAAGAAGTCCTAGTATAGCTTTATTATCATTATATAATAGTATACAATTGGAAAAAAAGGATAAAGATGCGACAACAAACCTATTAACAATAGCAAGACTGCTTATAGCAAGGAATTGGAAAAAAGAAATAAATATACAAATAGAGGAATGGTACAAGGAAGTATGGAAACTGGCAATAAATGACAAGTTAACATGTATATTAAAAAAGTAAAAAGAGGTATATGGAAACAAAGTGATTTTTATGAGGTATGGAGAAAATTTATTGAAAAAGGATTAGAAAAGGAAGAAGGAAGGTTACCTCCACAAGAAGAAATGAAATTTTGGACGAATGATATGTAAAAGCAATGGCTTGGGGAGGGGGGGGACACAGCGGTGAGGGATACAAAAATGTATAAGAAAAACATAAGGGCCGATGCTAAAGATTGATGTATTGTACCTAGAAATGAATAACACGAATCTGCTGTAAATAGACATTGTATAATATTGTGTTGATAATGATAAAACAATAAAAATATAATTTAAAAAAAAGACAAAAAGTGAAAAAAATTGTTATATCTCTGTCCATCATTTTAGACAGTTTCTTCATTCTACCTTATTATCTTATTTTTTTAATCTTCAAAACCTGTCAGTGTCCTTAAGCTTTCCTTTTTTTCCTTTATGCATTGTATCAATGGTTCCCATTCTTTTCAAAAAGGTCTCAGTTGACGTCTCCTTAATCAAGCCAGACGACTTGTCCATTTCTGCCAGTTCTAAACATTTTGTGAACCAGTTTTCTTTTACAGGTAAGAAACAACATCCTAGTTAAGAGCCTAACCCAGGCCTGGGCAAACTTGGGCCCTCGAGGCGTTTTGGACTCCAACTCCCACCATTCCTAACAGCCCATTCCTTTCCCCCCTCAGCCGCTTAAGCCATCCCCGATCACAATTACATATGTTCACTCTGCAAACGGGAATTCCAGACAGGAAGCAATCAGGGCAGCTAACACCTCCCAACAAAGGATTCTCTCAGGCAGGAAGCAGCCAGCCCTTGAAGATACAGGGCTTTTCAATGTCAACCAAGATTATTAGTTGCAACATTCAAACCTGGCCTGCCTCGAGTTTGAGTTCTTTCTCTGGACATTCCAGAGAAATAGAAACCCCACTTTCCTGGTTGCCTAGTTTCCAACAGACCTCACAACCTCTGAGAATGCCTGCCATAGATGTGGGCGAATCATCAGGAGGGAATGCTTCTTTAACATGACCAGACAGCCCAGAAAGCCCATAATCACTTGAAGAACGGTTATGATTGGGACCCTTCTGACTTTGACCCAGGCCCGGATTACCCATAAGGCCACCTGAGGCCATGGCCTCGGGCGGCGGATTTTAAGGGGCGGCATTTCCAGGCCTGAAGGAAGGGGTGAGGGGAAGTCCCGCCGCCCCTAGGGCGATTAACGCGGCTTCCCCCACGGCCGCCCCGCTCACGCGGGTGGGCGCCGCTCCTTCCTTCAGTGAAGGGAAAAGGGGCGCCGGTGCGAGCTGGTAGGCGGCTGGGGAAGCTGCGTGAGTGGCCCTAGGGGCAGGACTTCCAGCGGCGCCTTCTTCTCGCCGGCAGCGGCTCCGCCCCTCCTCCCTTTAGTGAAGGGAGGAGGCGGAACCGGCGTGAGGGGAGAAGGCGCCACTGGAAGTCCCGTCCCTAGGGCGACTCACGCGGCTTCCCCCGCCGCCGCCCCGCTCGCCCGTGCCCCAAACATGAGCGGGGCGGCGGCAGCAAAACCGCGTGAGTCGCCTTAACGGCCGGACTTCCGGCGGCGCCTTCTCTTTCTCGCCGGCAGCGGCTCCGCCCCTCCTCCCTTCAGTGATGGGGGGGTGGAACCGGCGAGAGGGAGAAGGCGCCGCTGGAAGTCCCGCCCCTAGGGCGACTCACGCCGCGCCCCCGCTGGTGTTTGGGGCATGGGCGAGCGCCGCCGCGGCGGTGAAACCCGCGTGAGTCGCCTTAACGGCCGGACTTCCGGCGGCGCCTTCTCTTTCTCGCCGGCAGCGGCTCCACCCCTCCTCCCTTCAGTGAAGAGAGGGGGGGGGAACCGGCGAGAGGGAGAAGGCGCCGCTGGAACTCCCGCCCCTAGGGCGACTCACGTGGTGTTTGCCGCCGCCGCCCCGCTTGTGTTTGGGGCACGGGCGAGCGCCGCGGCGGCGGTGAAACCCGCGTGAGTCGCCCTCACTGAAGGGAGGAGGGGCGGAGCCACTGCCGGCGAGAAGAAGGCGCCGCCGGAAGTCCCGCCCCTAGGGCCACGCACGCGGCTTCCCCCGCTGCTTATCAGCTCGCACCGGGCGCCTCCTCCCTTCCGTGAAGGGAGGAGGGGCGCCGGTGCGAGTGCGGCGGCAGCGGGGGACGCCGCGTGAGTCGCCCTAGGGGCGGGACTTCCAGCGACGCCTTCTCCTTCTCGCCGACCCCACCCCCGCAAGAGGCCGCCCCGGGGGCATTTAGACAGGCGGCCTTGGGCGGCACAGTCTGCTAATCCGGGCCTGCTTTGACCTGTTTGGACCCCTGAAAGACAACCTAAGGTGGTTTCAGATTCAATTACTTGAATGACGTTAAAACAACTTCAAAGTCATGGATCATGAAGCAAAACCCTGAATTTTTCCCAAAATGCCCAGGTTAAATTATGGTGCCAATGTGTCCAAATGGATGGTGACTATGTTTCGCATAGAGGAGAGTTCAGGCTATGATCTGGAGCAACTTCTGCGGTGAGAGGTTCATTCATAACGTTTTTATAACACAGGAGGCAAAACTTTTTGACCCGCCCTGACAAACTGCAAAACAAGCACCCATCCTTCCACAAGCCCTATGAGGAGTGGCTTAAAGAGCTGGGCATGTTTAGCCTTCAGAAGAGAAATGAGAGGAGACAGGATAACCATGCATAATTATGTGAGAGGAAGTCACAGGCCCTGGAGACTAGGACGTGGAGCAATGGCTTCAAACTACAAGGAAGGAGATTCCACCTGAATATTAGGAAGAACTTCCTGACTGTGAGAGCTGTTCAGCAGTGGAACTCTCTGCCCCGGAGTATGGTGGAGGCTCCTCCTTTGGAGGCTTTTAAACAGAGGCTGGATGGCCATCTGTCAGGAGTGCTTTGAATGCGATTTTCCTGCTTCCTGGCAGGGGGTTGGACTGCATGGCCCACGAGGTCTCTTCCAACTCTATGATTCCACATTCCAATCTCTAATACCACATTAGTGTGTCATTGTGGGGGGTGGAGGGATGTTGATCCAGAATGTTGGGAGTTGTAGTTTATCCACATCCTAATAACATTTCCCCATCCTTAAGATCCAAAACCTATTGGGAGTTTAGTTTACCTACATCCTTATGGCATTTCCTAATGGGTCCATTGTTAAGACCCAAAACCTATTGGGAGTTTAGTTTACCTACATCCTAATAACATTTCCTAATGGGTTAACCCTTAAGACCCAAATCCTATTGGGAGTTGTAGTTTACCTAGGCTACATCCTAATAACATTTACTAATGGGTCCATTCTTAAGACCCAAAACCTATTGGGAGTTGTAGTTTACCTACATCCTAATGACTTTTCCTAATGGGTCCATTGTTAAGACCCAAAACCTATTGGGAGTTGTAGTTTGCCTACATCCTAATAACATTTCCTAATGGGGTTAATCCTTAAGACCCAAAACCTATTGGGAGTTGTAGTTTACCTACATCCTAATAACATTTTACTAATGGGTCCATTGTTAAGACCCAAAACCTATTGGGAGTTGTAGTTTACCTACATCCTAATGACTTTTCCTAATGGGTCCATTGTTAAGATCCAAAACCTATTGGGAGTTGTAGTTTGCCTGCATCCTAATAACATTTCCTAATGGGTTAACCCTTAAGACCCAAATCCTATTGGAAGTTGTAGTTTACCTAGGCTACATCCTAATAACATTTCCTAATGGGTCCATTGTTAAGATCCAAAACCTATTGGGAGTTGTAGTTTGCCTACATCCTAATAACATTTCCTAATGGGTCCATTCTTAAGACCCAAAACCTATTGGGAGTTGTAGTTTACCTACATCCTAATGACTTTTCCTAATGGGTCCATTGTTAAGACCCAAAACCTATTGGGAGTTGTAGTTTACCTACATCCTAATGACTTTTCCTAATGGGTCCATTGTTAAGACCCAAAACCTATTGGGAGTTGTAGTTTACCTACATCCTAATGACTTTTCCTAATGGGTCCATTGTTAAGACCCAAAACCTATTGGGAGTTGTAGTTTACCTACATCCTAATAACATTTCCTAATGGGTCCATCCTTAAGACCCAAAACCTATTGGGAGCTGTAGTTTACCTGCATCCTAATAACATTTCCTAATGGATCAATCCTTAAGACCCAAAACCTATTGGGAGCTGTAGTTTACCTACATCCTAATAACATTTCCTAATGGGTCCATCCTTAAGACCCAAAACCTATTGGGAGCTGTAGTTTACCTACATCCTAATAACATTTCCTAATGGGTCCATTGTTAAGACCCAAAACCTATTGGGAGTTGTAGTTTACCTACATCCTAATGACTTTTCCTAATGGGTCCATTGTTAAGACCCAAAACCTATTGGGAGTTGTAGTTTACCTACATCCTAATGACTTTTCCTAATGGGTCCATTGTTAAGACCCAAAACCTATTGGGAGTTGTAGTTTGCCTGCATCCTAATAACATTTCCTAATGGGTTAACCCTTAAGACCCAAATCCTATTGGGAGTTGTAGTTTACCTAGGCTACATCCTAATAACATTTACTAATGGGTCCATTCTTAAGACCCAAAACCAGGAATGTGCAGTTGGCGGAGCTGCGGCACAAGTCGGGGAAGAGAGAGGGAGAAAGGCTGCACCCGGCGGGCTGCTTCCTGCCGGCTTCCTTGGCTTTTATAGGCGGCGCCCCTCCGCCGTAAGAGTCCCCCAGTTCCGGCCCCAAAGAGGAGGAGGAGGAGGAGGAAGGCGGAGAGCAGCCCTTGCCCCGAGAGAAGTGGCCCAGGGCAGTGTTTCTCAACCTTTTTTGAGCCGGGGCACATTGATGACTAAAAAGGCCAATCTGAGATAGGCAAGTCCGGTTGCAGAAAGCACAGCAGAAAGTCTCCTTGGGTGATGTTGTCTCCAAGTTGCGGTTCTTTCTGCGTTGTCGTTTCTCTTCGAGACCCAGGCATGTAGGGGAGGAGGAGGCTTCCAGGGAAATTCTCAGGGTGGCCCGCAGGCCTTACTGGTGCATTATTTAAACTGTTATGTTTATTCATATCATGATCTGATCAATGCTCATTATATCCCACACCAGTCTTTCTCAAGTGACGGACCTCCTGCTGTGGCGAAAAGCTCTCTGCCCCCTTTCCTCCCCCCCTCCTGCCGAATTCCTGCTGCTTCCAGCCAGCCTCGGCCATTTCCCCAGCCAGCCCAATGACTCCCACCATGACTCTCGCCCTCGCTCGCTGAAGCCGTGTGGAGGAGGAGCCCGCCCACTGAAGCCCGTCCACCGCTCATGCTCCTCCTCTGTAGGAGAGCTGAAGCTGGGGAGGGGCGGGCATGGCGCGGCCTGTAGGAGAGCTGAAGCTGGGGAGGGGGCGGGGCATGGCGCGGCCTGTAGGAGAGCTGAAGCTGAGGGAGGGGGCGGGGCATGGCGCGGCCTGTAGGAGAGCTGAAGCTGGGGGAGGGGGCGGGGCATGGCGCGGCCTGTAGGAGAGCTGAAGCTGGGGAGGGGGCGGGGCATGGCGCGGCCTGTAGGAGAGCTGAAGCTGAGGGAGGGGGCGGGGCATGGCGCGGCCTGTAGGAGAGCAGAAGCGGGGGGAGGGGGCGGGGCATGGCGCGGCCTGTAGAAGAGCTGAAGCTGGGGGAGGGGGCGGGGCATGGCGCGGCCTGGCTCTGCTCCTTCCCCCGGCTTTGGCACTCCCAGCAGCTGCTCCCAGCAGGCCACCAACCCCCAGCTGTGCTTTACTGTCTTAGAGTGTCATTTTGTGTCATTTTGGTTGGTGGTGTGCCCCCGGATTTTTTTAATGTTAAAAGTGTGCCGCGGCTCAGAAAAGGTTGAGAAACACTGTCCCACACTAATGGGGTTATTGGGATAACAATACAAAAGGTTTGCTAGGGTAGACCCTCTTCCACCCAGTCTCAGCCCCCAAACCAAACTCAGCCCCCGAATCAAAATCCTGGCTACGGCCCTGTCGAGACTCATTCGGCGTGTCTTCTCGAAAGAGGCCGCAGCATTGTGGAAAGTGCGTCTCCATGCCTCCCGATGTGAGGCCAGGGTGGACCATTGTTGGTGATCAATCTGGCCGAGCCTGAGATGTTGTTTCAGGGAGTCCTTATATCTCTTTTTGGGGGCGCCTCTCTTGCGCTGACCCGTGGCGAGTTCACCATAGAGTAGTAGCTTTGGGAGGCGGTGGTCCTCCATCCTAGAGACATGCCCTGCCCAGCGCAGCTGTGTTCTCAACAGCATGGCCTCAATGCTGGTCAGGCATGTAGCCAGGGGGCGCTAAGGGGGCTTCAGCCCCCCCCGGAATTCTCAGGGTGGTCCACGAGAAGGCCTTACTGGTACATTATTTAAACTGTTATGTTTATTCATATCATGATCTGATCACCATGCTCATTATATCCCACATTCATGGGGTTATTGGGATAACAATACAAAAGGTTTGCTAGGGTAAACCTCTTCCACCCAGTCTCAGCCCCGAACCAAACTCAGCCCCCGAACCAAAATCCTGGCTACGGCCCTGATGCTGGTGATCCCTGCTTGCTCAAGGACAGCAACATTAGACACATAGTCGGTCCAGTGTATATTTAGGATTGTGCGAAGACAGCGCTGATGAAAGCGTTCGAGGAGTCGTAGGTGTTGGCGATAGGTGACCCATGTTTCAGACCCATAGAGGAGAATAGACAGTACGATAGCTCTGTATACACTGATTTTGGTGCTTTGCCTCAGGTGCTTGTTGCTCCAGACTCTTTTGTGAAGCCTTCCGAATGCACTATATACCTTTGATAATCTGTGATCTATCTCTTTGTCAATCTTGGTGTCTGAAGAGATTATGCTTCCCAGGTAGGTGAACTGCTGAACGGACGTAAGCACAGATTTGCCTATGCTGACGTGGGAATGATGGTGTTCTTCCTGTGGTGTGAGCTGGTAGAGGACTTCCGTTTTCTTCAGGCTGACTTCCAGCCCAAAGCAGGATGTGAGGCGCTGCAGGGCTGCTTCTGAATGGGCGACAAGAGCAGCATCGTCAGCAAAAAGCAGCTCACAGAGTAGATAGTTTAGAGTCTTAGTGCGAGCCCTCAGACGGCTTAAGTTGACAAGCTACCATCAGTACAATAGCGTATATATATATATGCCGTCTTCTTCTTCGAGGTCTGCCGTAGCCCTTTGGAGCATCATGCTGAAGAAGATTGTAAATAGGGTTGGTGCAAGAACACAACCTTGTTTCACTCCATTAGTTATTAGAAAGGGCTCCGAGAGAGCATCGCCGTATCTGACTTGACCGCGCTGGCCCTCATGTAACAGGATAATCATTTTGAGGAATTTGGGGGGACATCCTAGAGACGTTCCAGGATCTGCCACAGACCTTTTCTGCTCACAGTGTCGAAGGCTGTGATAATAATAATAATAATAGCTTTCTAATAGCAGTATAATGCATTAGTTATGACAAAACATGCAGAGTCCCAGTTTCAATTTTGGAGAAGTTCCCAGGGACTGCATTACAGTAGAGCAGTGGTTCTCAACCTTCCTAATGCCGTGACCCCTTAATACAGTTCCTCATGTTGTGGTGACCCCAACCATAACATTATTTTGTTTCTACTTCACAATTGTAAATTTTCTACTGTTATGATTCATAATGTAAATGTCCGATATGCAGGATGTATTTTCATTCACTGGACCAAGTTGGGTACAAATACCTGGTACACCTCAATTTGAATAATGGAGAGGTTGGGGGGGGGGTTGATTTTGTAATTTGGGAGTTGTAGTTGCAGGGATTTATAGTTCACTTACTATCAAAGTGCATTCTGAACTCCACCAATGATGGAATTGAACCAGACTTGGCACACAGAACACCCACAACCAACAGAAAATACTGGAAGGGTTTGGTGGGCATTGACTTTGAGTTTTGGAGTTGTAGTTCACCTACATCCAGAGAGCACTGTGGACTCAAACAGTGATGGATCTGAACCAAACTTGGCAAGAATACTCAATCTGCCCAAATGTAAACACTGGTGGAGTTTGGGGAAAATAGACCTTGACATTTGAGAGTTATAGTTGCTGGGATTTACAGTTTACCTACAATCAAAGAGCATTCTGAACCCTACAAATGATAGAACTGGGCCAAACTTCCCACACAGAACCCCCCGCCCCCAATGACCAACAGAAAATACTGTGTTTTCTTATGGTCTTTGGTGACCCCTTTGGCACCCCCTCGCGACCCCTCTGGGGGTCCCGACCCCCAGGTTGAGAAACGCTGCAGTAGAGGATGGGATCAAATATACCAGCAAATTTTACAGTAAAGCACTTCCTGTTGGCCTTGGAAAAGAGAGAGCACATTTCGATTGTGCTGATGGGGAGAAACTTGTACAAAGGCTAGAAAACCAGCAACTTGCTCTCTCAGTGTCATCCTGCTCTCAGCTCAGCCTTGTGGTGTCTCTGCTGCTCTCGCCTCTCTCCCGTGCACACGCTTCGTGGTGGCCTGCCCCCATTGGCTGACCTGAGCGGAGCCCGCCATAGGGCAGGGGGCAGGCCAGGAAGAAAGTGGATGCTGGCCTAGTGGCGCAGCAAGGCGCCACCTGTGGCCGGACAGGTGCGCTACTGCTGGGGCTGCTCTGCTACCTGCCGTGCCTGCGAGTGAGTGTGAGGCGAGCAAGCGAGCGCAAGCACCGCGGAGAAGCTGCTGGCGGTGCAGTGGCGCTCACTGTTGGCCCGGCCTCGCCTCCTGCTGCCACCTGTCTTGTCAATACGGGACAGGAGCTGAAAATTCAGAACAGAAATACGGGACATCCCGTATAATATGGGACAGGTGGCAACCCTACCTTGAATTCGTATCTGGGAAACCCATGGGTACAGAGGGCCAATTGTAATCTTTTCACACAGTCATTGCTGGTCTTGAGAAGTGGTGGTGTCTCCACTTCAGGGATTCTTGGATGAAACCGATTATCTTGACCAGTGTCAGTCTGGTTTTAGGCCTGGTTACAGAAAGGAGCCTCCAATGGCGCAGTGAGTTAAAAGCACTGAGCAGCTGAGGTTGTTGACCAAAAGGTCACAGGTTCAATTCCGGGGAGCGGCGTGAGCTTCTGCTGTCAGCCCCAGCTTCTGCCTACCTAGCAGTTCGAAAACATGCAAATGTGAGTAGATCAGTAGGTACCGCTCAGGCAGGAAGGTAACGGCGTTTCCATGCAGTCATGCTGGCCACATGACCTTGGAGGTGACCCTTCGGTTTAAAAATGGAGAGGAACACCACAGCCCAGAATCGGACACGACTGGACTTAATGTCAGGAGAAAAGCTTTACTACAGAACAGAGACAGCTCTGGTGGCCTTGGTAGATGACCTCCGCAGAGAGCTCAACAGGGGGATTGTGTCCCTGTAGGCAGGGCCGGTTCGTCCATTAGGCAGACGAAGCAGCCGCGTAGGGCGGCGTCACCGGGAAGGGCGGCGTCACCCGGGAGGGGCGCCGTCGCGCCGGCTCCCCGCCGCCCCGCCGCCCGTGCCCGTTGCCGCTACCGCGGCCGGCCAGGCCTCCCGGCCGGCCCGCGCGTTTGTTAGGCAGCCCGGGCGCTCCAACTGCGCTTCCGCATGCATGGAGCTTTTTGCGAATGCGCGAAAAGGTCCGTGCATGCGTATTGACTCCCGCTTTGGAGCCAGTGCGCGTGCGCAGATTGGCGCATGCGCACTGGCCGCCAAAGTGGGAGGCGCGCTCTGGAGCCAGTGCGCACGCAGATTGGCGCATGCGCACTGGGGGCAATTTTCCCCCGCATATCCCCCGGGAACAGCTTGGTCCGCCCCTGCCTGTAGGTTCTCTTGGATCTCTTGGCAGCTTTTGATGCCATCGACCATGGTATCCTTCTGGGCTGGCTCTCCAGGATGGAACTATGTGACAAGATTATAATTGGCCCTCTGTATCCACGGATTCTACATATATGGATTCAAGGGCAACTCAAAAGCTTGATGAGCCTGAGGTTGACCTTTGGGGTTTGAGCTGAGCCCATGGCAGCCTCTGGAAACACTGGGCAGCCTCTTCTTGCTCTCCAGCAGTTCCCTGGGCCACTTCTCTCAGGGCATTGCATTGCAATGGCTCCACTCATTCCTAGAAGACCGGACCCAGATGGTGGTGCTGGGAGATACCTAATCGGACCCCTGGCCATTGGCTTGTGGGGTCCCGCAAGGTTCTATCTCATCTCCCATGCTTTTTAATATCTACATGAAACTGTTGGGTGAGGTCATCTGGAAGTTTGGAGTTTGGTGTCAAGGGTACGCATCTGTACTCTTAATGCAGAATAACAGGTCTCGTACAGTGCATCTCTTAACTTCAGAGGTAGTAGTACAGCCACAGGGTCAGAAGTAAATGACTGAAGAGAAGGGAAAGCCTCTGGTTCAAGGGCTGGCTTGTCTTTTGTGCCTGGGAAGAACGATGGCCTTTGTAATACAGATCAAGAGCTTAGTCTTGTGATGATCTTGTTTTGGTTAAAAATCCAGTGATTCTCCAGAACTGAGTCCAGTTACTTAAAAAAAAGTTTTACTAAATATTAACAACTATTTCTAATATGTATGCAAGGGATGTTGTAGCACCTTCTTTGCCATCAACTTCACTGGAGCAGCCATGTTGACCAGGTGCCCGATTGCCATCTCCCAAAGCAGCTACTTTATTCTCAACTCAAGTATGGAAAATTGAATGCCGGTGGACAGCAAAAAAGATTTAAAGATGGGTGTGGTGAAGCTACGTTCAAATCAACCGGCTGGACAGGGTGGACCCTCTCTTAAAGATCCCACCGCTGCCGCCAATATGTGACCACTCCACTTCTTGACCGGCCTCAGACTGGACAATCTTTTTCTATGTCCACACTGCTGACCTCCAATCCAAGGAAACCTCGAAGTTACCTCAGCAACTTCACGTTTATTGGCAGGGTACTGTCTCACCCCTTCACCATTTAACTGACTGGAGTTTTAAAACTTCTCAGTGACCACTTGACCACGCTGCCACCATTTATCCGGCTGACCACTGACTTTGAGGCCACCACCAATAAAAGAATCAGGAGAGGTGTTTTCCTTTTAAGATGCAAACAATTTATTTTGACACAAATGGGTACAATCTTGGTTGGTTTCAAACTTCCTTAGAGGCACAACTTTTTCTGTTACATAACACAATGGGGACCTATTATAGGGTTTCCACTAAACCTCTATAAACCCCTGCAACTTTAACTAGGTCTATATACCCTTTTACTGGACTGCTCACTAGCAGACCTTAAGACACACACTAACACTGGACCGTTCTATTTCAGTCCTTAGGACACTTTAAACTAGAACATAACTCCTCCCCCTCTCATTTGGCAGTTGGCTTCCCGCTCTTTTCCAACTGTAGAATTCAAACCTGAACATTCTACTAGCCTCTAGCCCTGGTTGCCATGGCGACAGCTCTTCTAAGCTTCTGCCATGCCTCCCTTCTGTTTCACCCACAGAAACAAACCATAGAACATTCAAAACAACATACATTTTAACACATGTCACACAACATTTACACACAAATAATCAACATCATTACAATGGGATTGAAGCTAACTTTTAGGCCTGGGTAGGTTCGGTCGAAATGCTCGTAAATCGGAATGAATTCGGATTAAATTCACTTTTGAAGCGGTTTCGGAGCGATTTAAGCAACTTGGAAGTACTGTAAATTTGCCAATTCAAAGCCATCGCCACCATTTTTTTCCGATCCAGGCAGTAGATTAGAAAGGAATCAGCCTTGGATTCTTGCCCCTCCCGAGGTGGTTTCCCCTCATTGGCTGCTGTAGAGATTGCAAAAGGTCCTGTAGTTTAACAGCAGTTAAAAACTAGCGGCTTCCCTTCCCTGGCGAGTGGCGATGCAAAGTGGGATGAGGTGGGTGAGGCTAAGCACAGCTATTCTTGAAGGCCACACCCCCAGAAGGCCACCGTAGAGATTGCAAAAGGTCCTGCTGTTAAACTAAATCTGTATATATACCTTAATAAAGCGGAATGTTTGTATGTTTGCGGAGGGCGGAAGGGCGGAAGGGCGGAAGGGCGGATATGTGGCAGTGTTCTGATTGGCAGCCACTTTCACAGGCCACAGCGACCAGCGCGGGTGATGGACCTGCACCAAACTTGGTACACATAACCCCCCTAACCCCCTTTACGCCCTGGCGCGGGTCGGGGGACATGACCCACGGATTATGGGATTTGTAGTACTTTCCAACACTTTGGTTCCCACAGACCACTGAGCCCACCAAAAAGGACCAATACAGACCACACTCAGCACACACAGCCCCCATGACCCACTCTACGTCCTGGTGCAGTTCGGAGGAGGGTGGACCATGGATGATGGGACTTGAAGTGCCTCTACTCACTTCCCAAGTCTGCTGCAACCCTCATCCAATCACTGATCGAGACCAAACTTGCCATACATAACCCCCATGACTGCCTTCACGTCCTGGTGAGGTTTGGGGGAGGACTGACAATGGATGATGGGATTTGTAGTACTTTCACACCCCTCTGTTCCCACAGACCACTGCGGCCCCCAACAAACACCGATAAAGACCACACTTGGCACACAGAGCCCCAGTGACCCACTCAACATCCTAC
Source organism: Anolis apletophallus (assembly GCA_030556195.1). Classification (NCBI taxonomy): domain Eukaryota; kingdom Metazoa; phylum Chordata; class Lepidosauria; order Squamata; family Anolidae; genus Anolis; species Anolis apletophallus. The sequence goes on along the minus strand of JARBWK010000006.1, from coordinate 129,707,087 downwards.
TGAAGTTTGGAGGGGGGCAGAACATGGATGATGGGACTTGCAGTACCTTCCCTCACTTTCCTAGACTGCTACAAACCTAATCCTATGACTGATCAACACCAAACCTGGCACACAGAGCCCTCATGACACACTCTACATCCTGGTGCAGATCGGAGGAGGGTGGACCATGGATGATGGGACTTGAAGTACCTCTACTCACTTCCCAAGTCCGTTGCGACCCTCATCCAATTACTGATCGAGACCAAACTTGGCACACATAACCCCCATGACTGCCTTCACGTCCTGGTGAGGTTCGGGGGAGGACTGACAATGGATGATGGGATTTGTAGTACTTTCACACCTCTGTTCCCACAGACCACTGCCGCCCCCAACAAACACCAATAAAGACCACACTTGGCACACAGAGCCCCAGTGACCCACTCGACATCCTACTGAAGTTGGGGGGGGGGCAGAACATGGATGATAGGACTTGCAGTATCTTCCCTCACTTTCCTAGACTGCTACAAACCTAACCCTATTACTGATCAACACCAAACCTGGCACACAGAGCCCTCATGACACACTCTACATCCTGGTGCAGATCGGAGGAGGGTGGACCATGGATGGTGGGACTTGAAGTACCTCTACTCACTTCCCAAGTCTGCTGCGACCCTCATCCAATTACTGATCGAGACCACACTTGGCACACATAACCCCTATGACTGCCTTCACGTCCTGGTGAGGTTCGGGGGGAGGACTGACAATGGATGATGGGATTTGTAGTACTTTCACACCCCTCTGTTCCCACAGACCACTGCGGCCCCCAACAAACACCGATAAAGACCACACTTGGCACACAGAGCCCCAGTGACCCACTCGACATCCTACTGAAGTTTGGAGGGGGGCAGAACATGGATGATGGGACTTGCAGTACCTTCCCTCACTTTACAAGACTGATACAAACCTAATCCTATGACTGATCAACACCAAACCTGGCACACAGAGCCCTCATGACACACTCTACATCCTGGTGCAGTTTTGTGTGAGACGGACCATGGATGATGGGACTTGAAGTATCTTCACTCACTTCCTAAAACCAATGCAACCCTCATCCATTCACCAATATAGACCAAACTTAGCACACAGAGCCCCCATGACCCAATCTACATCCTACTACACTTTGGGGGAGGGTGGACCACAGATGATGGGTCTTGCACTACCTTCAGTAATTTCATGATACCACTGCAACTCCCAATAATGATGGATCAAGACCAAACTTGGCACCCAGAGCCCCCATGACCCACTATACATCCTGCTGCACTTCTCAAATCACCTGGGCACCACCGGGTCCCCAAGCTAATATAAATATAAAATAAACAGAATCTACAAAGGTGACTAAAGAGAAGGCAGCAAAGCCTTTCCCTGCAATAAATATAGCCCGTGTCCACCACAAAAGGGGAGCCTCCATGACTCTCCACACTTTCCTTTTCAGCAAAACGTGTGTCTTGGCTCCCCATGCCCTGCCTCTCGCTGTTCGCCATTATTTGCCACAATTTTTTTTCTTTTTGCCATTTCCCCTGGTAGGGATTGAACCTACAGTACTTCTGCTTAATGCTTATGAGGCCATCGCACTCTCCCTGAGCCACACTAGCTCTGTAATAAAATCAAGTCAGAACTTGTATTTAAACTTTTTATAAAAACTTTGAAAATTTGCCAAAAATCCATGGATAAGTCAAAAGTTATGAAATTTGGTGAGCTAGCAATGATCCATGTGTTCTACTACTGTAGCAAGTTTCATCACGATTGGTCTAAAAATGAGGGAGGGAAAATCCCCTGAATTTTCCCCAGTGCCAGTGCTGTTTCTTTCCTACTGCCATTAACAAAGCAATTCCGAAATTTCGGAAATTTCGAACTTTTTTCCAGAAATTTTCAGAAATCATTTAAAAATCGAATTGCCAGCGCCCCCTACAGCCAAAAAGAGTTTTGAACCTTTTTTTGGGGGGGGGGGGGAATCAAACAGTCCTACTAACTTTAATAAAGTGGCATAAACACCAAGAACTGGGAATCCCGGGCATTTGAGTGATGTAATAATTAGAGGTTCACTCTTACCAACAGAGCTATGGATTTCAAAGAGGTATGAAAAGAGGGTAGAAGTAAGAAATGTGACAAGATGAAGGTGTGTAAAGCCAGTGTTTCCCAACCAGTGTGCCGTGGCACACTAGTGTGTCGTGAGCGATCATCAGGTGTGCCGTGGGAAATTAGAACCTCCAATACCCTTTCTTCCCTCTCCTGCCGAACACTTTTTCTTCTCCATTTGGGCTCCCTTCTTCCCAGCCTCGCTCTGCTCGCTTTGCTCTGGGGCGAGCCTGCGCAGTAGCGCCCACATGAGTCACGTCTTCCTCCCTCCTTCCTCCCCTCCTGAACACGCTCACGCTGCCCCCTCGGATCAAAATGACGGCAGAAGTGGCAGTGTAGAAGAAAAAGTAAGTGTTTGCAAGGAGGGAGAAGAAAGAGTGAAGAAGGGGAAGGGGGAGGAAGAGGTCTCTGTCGAAAGCTGGCATGGGCAAACTTGGACCTTCCAGGTGTTTTGGACTCCAACTCCCACCATTCCTAGCAGCGTCAGGCTCTTTTCCTCCCCCCTCCCCCTCAGCCACTTAAGCAGGAAAGGGCCTCAGGCTGTTAGGAATGGTGGGAGTTGAAGTCCAAAGCACCCCAAGGGGCGAAGTTTTCCTATGCCTGTTTTAGGGACCTTAAAGTGGTGAGCCTCCTTCCAACATTGTGATTCTGGATAGAAAACAAACAACAACATAACACAACATTGTTTGAGTCCACAGTGCTCTCTGGGTGTAGGTGAACTACAACTTCCAAACTCGAGGTCAATTTCCAAGTAAACCCTTTCAGTACTTTCTGTTGGTAATGAGAGTTCAATATGCCAAGTTTGGTTCAATTCCATTGTTGCGAGAGTTCAGGATGCTCTTTGTTTGTGTGTTAACTATAAATCCCAGAAACTGTAACTCCCAAATGTCAAGGTCTATTTTCCCCAAACTCCATCTGTGTTCACATTTGGGCATATTGAGTATTCATGCCAAGTTTGGTCCTGATCCAACATTGTTTGAGTCCACAGTGCTCTCTGGATATAGGTGAACTACAACTCCAAAACTCAAGGTCAATGCTCCCCAAAGTCTTATAGCATTTTCTCTTGGTTATGGGAGTTCGGTGTGGGAAGTTTGTGTCTTTCTGCCATTCCTGCCAGGATATCTATGTTGTGTTCATCGAAACAGGCCCAGGTTTCACACTGAGTGTATAAATACATTTAAAAACATATTAACTATATGTATTACTGTTTTAGAGTGTCATTTTGTGTCATTTTGGTTGGTGGTGTGCCCCAGGATTTTGTAAATGTAAAAAATGTGCTGCGGCTCAAAAAAGGTTGGGAAACACTGTTAAGCGGCCTTGTTGCGGCTACCTTCCATCTAGAAATCTGTGTCCCCAATGTGAAAGACCATGCAGATCCAGAATAGGTCAAACTTCAGCTCACTGGGTGTTTTGGCCTTCACGGACAAACTTCGGCCTTCCAGGTGTATGGGAAAACTTAGAATCTCGGGGTGTTTTGGACTTCATGGGCAAACTTCAGGTGTTTTGGACTTCATGGGCAAACTTCGGCCCTCCAGGTGCATGGGCAAAATCCAGCTCTCCAGGTGTTTTGGACTTCATGGGCAAACTTCGGCCCTCCAGGTGTTTTGGACTTCATGGGCAAACTCCGGCTCTCCAGGTGTTTTGGACTTCACGGGCAAACTTCGGCCCTCCAGGTGCATGGGCAAACTCCGGCTCTCCAGGTGCATGGGCAAACTCCGGCTCTCCTGGTGCATGGGCAAACTTCGGCCCTCCAGGTGCATGGGCAAACTTTGGCTCTCCGGGTGTTTTGGACTTCACGGGCAAACTTCGGCCCTCCAGGAGCATGGGCAAACTTTGGCTCTCCGGGTGTTTTGGACTTCACGGGCAAACTTCGGCCCTCCAGGTGCATGGGCAAACTTCGGCTCTCCAGGTGTTTTGGACTTCACGGGCAAACTTCGGCCCTCCAGGTGCATGGGCAAACTTCGGCCCTCCAGGTGCATGGGCAAACTTTGGCTCTCCAGGGGTTTTGGACTTCACGGGCAAACTTCGGCCCTCCAGGTGCATGGGCAAACTTCGGCCCTCCAGGTGCATGGGCAAACTTTGGCTCTCCAGGGGTTTTGGACTTCACGGGCAAACTTCGGCCCTCCAGGTGCATGGGCAAACTTCGGCCCTCCAGGTGCATGGGCAAACTTCGGCCCTCCAGGAGCATGGGCAAACTTTGGCTCTCCAGGTGTTTTTTGGACTCGGCCCTCCAGGTGCATGGGCAAACTTTGGCTCTCCAGGGGACTTCATGGGCAAACGGCCCTCCAGGTGCGGCCCTCCAGGTGCATGGGCAAACTTTGGCTCTCCAGGGGTTTTGGACTTCACGGGCAAACTTCGGCCCTCCAGGTGCATGGGCAAACTTCGGCCCTCCAGGTGCATGGGCAAACTTTGGTTCTCCAGGGGTTTTGGACTCCACAGAGAAAACTTCGGCCCTCCAGGTGCATGAGCAAACTTCGGCCCTCCAGGTGCATGGGCAAACTTTGGCTCTCCAGGGGTTTTGGACTCCACGGAGAAAACTTTGGCCCTCCAGGTGCATGGGTTTTGGCCCTTGCATGGGCAAAACTTTGGCCCTCCAGGTGTTTTGGACATGGGCAAACTTCGGCCCTCCAGGTGCATGGGCAAACTTTGGCTCTCCAGGGGTTTTGGACTTCACGGGCAAACTTCGGCCCTCCAGGTGCATGGGCAAACTTTGGCTCTCCTCTCGGCCCTCCAGGTGCATGGGCAACCCGCCCTCCAGGTGCATGGGCAAACCGCCCTCCGGGTGTTTTGGACTTCACGGGTGGCCCTCCAGGCTCTGCCCTCCAGGGTGTTTTGGACTTCAGGAGCATGGGCAAACTTCGGCCCTCCAGGTGTTTTGGACTTCACGGGCAAACTTCGGCCCTCCAGGTGCATGGGCAAACTTCGGCTCTCCGGGTGTTTTGGACTTCACGGGCAAACTTCGGCCCTCCAGGTGCATGGGCAAACTTTGGCTCTGCAGGGGTTTTGGACTTCACGGGCAAACTTCGGCCCTCCAGGAGCATGGGCAAACTTTGGCTCTGCAGGCGTTTTGGACTTCACGGGCAAACTTCGGCCCTCCAGGTGCATGGGCAAACGTCGGCCCTCCAGGTGTTTTGGACTTCACGGGCAAACTTCGGCCCTCCAGGTGTTTTGGACTTCACGGGCAAACTTCGGCCCTCCAGGAGCATGGGCAAACTTCGGCCCTCCAGGAGCATGGGCAAACTTCGGCCCTCCAGGAGCATGGGCAAACTTTGGCCCTCCATGGAGCCCTCCAGGAGCATGGGCAAACTTTGGCTCTCCAGGTGCATGGGCAAACTTCGGCCCTCCAGGAGCATGGGCAAACTTTGGCTCTGCAGGGGTTTTGGACTTCACGGGCAAACTTCGGCCCTCCAGGAGCATGGGCAAACTTTGGCTCTGCAGGGGTTTTGGACTTCACGGGCAAACTTCGGCCCTCCAGGTGCATGGGCAAACTTCGGCCCTCCAGGTGTTTTGCATGGGCAAACTTTGGTTCTCCAGGTGCATGGGACTTCACGGGCAAACTTCAGGTGCGGCAAACCCTCCAGGTGCATGGGCAAACTTTGGCCCTCCAGGTGCATGGGCTAACTTCGGCTCTCCGGGTGTTTTGGACTTCACGGGCAAACTTTGGCCCTCCAGGAGCATGGGCAAACTTCGGCCCTCCAGGAGCATGGGCAAACTTTGGCTCTCCGGGTGTTTTGGACTTCACGGGCAAACTTTGGCCCTCCAGGAGCATGGGCAAACTTTGGCTCTCCAGGAGCATGGGCAAACTTTGGCTCTCCAGGAGCATGGGCAAACTTTGGCTCTCCAGGAGCATGGGCAAACTTTGGCTCTCCAGGAGCATGGGCAAACTTCGGCCCTCCAGGTGTTTTGGACTTCACAGGCAAACTTTGCCCTCCAGGTGCATGGGCCCTCCAGGAGCATGGGCAAACTTTGGCTCTCCAGGGGAGCATGGGCAAACTTCGGCCCTCCAGGTGCATGGGCAAACTTCGGCCCTCCAGGAGCATGGGCAAACTTTGGCTCTCCAGGGGTTTTGGACTTCACGGGCAAACTTCGGCCCTCCAGGAGCATGGGCAAACTTTGGCTCTCCAGGAGCATGGGCAAACTTTGGTTCTCCAGGTGTTTTGGACTTCACGGGCAAAAGTTGGGCCCTCCAGGTGCATGGGCAAACTTCGGCCCTCCAGGGCATCCAGGTGCATGGGCAAACTTCGGCTCTCCAGGGGTTTTGGACTCCACGGGCAAACTTCGGCCCTCCAGGAGCATGGGCAAACTTTGGCTCTCCAGGGGTTTTGGACTTCACGGGCAAACTTCGGCCCTCCAGGTGCATGGGCAAACTTCGGCCCTCCAGGGCATGGGCAAACTTCGGCTCTCCGGCCCTCCAGGTGCATGGGCAAACTTAGGCTCTCCAGGGGAGTTGGACTTCACGGGCAAACTTTGGCCCTCCAGGTGCATGGGCAAACTTCGGCCCTCCAGGTGCATGGGCAAACTTTGGCTCTCCAGGGGTTTTGGACTTCACGGGCAAACTTAGGCCCTCCAGGAGCATGGGCAAACTTTGGCTCTCCAGGAGCATGGGCAAACTTTGGTTCTCCGGGTGTTTTGGACTTCACGGGCAAACTTCGGCCCTCCAGGTGCATGGGCTAACTTCGGCTCTCCCTCCAGGCAAACTTTGGCCATGGGCAAACTTCGGCCCTCCAGGTGCATGGGCAAACTTTGGCTCTCCAGGGGTTTTGGACTTCACGGGCAAACTTCGGCCCTCCAGGTGCATGGGCAAACTTCGGCCCTCCAGGAGCATGGGCAAACTTTGGCTCTCCAGGTGCATGAGCAAACTTCGGCCCTCCAGGAGCATGGGCAAACTTTGGCTCTCCAGGGGTTTTGGCCCTCCAGGAGCATGGGCAAACTTCGGCCCTCCAGGAGCATGGGCAAACTTTGGCTCTCCGGGTGTTTTGGACTTCACGGGCAAACTTTGGCCCTCCAGGAGCATGGGCAAACTTTGGCTCTCCAGGAGCATGGGCAAACTTTGGTTCTCCGGGTGTTTTGGACATCACGGGCTCTGCAGGGTTTTTCACGGGCCCTCCAGGTGCATGGGCAAACTTCGGCTCTCCGGGTGTTTTGGACTTCACGGGCAAATTTCGGCCCTCCAGGAGCATGGGCAAACTTCGGCCCTCCGGATGTTTTGGGCTTCATGGGCAAACTTCGGCCCTCCAGGAGCATGGGCAAACTTTGGCTCTCCGGGTGTTTTGGACTTCACGGGCAAACTTCGGCCCTCCAGGTGCATGGGCAAACTTTGGCTCTCCGGGTGTTTTGGACTTCACGGGCAAATTTCGGCCCTCCAGGAGCATGGGCAAACTTCGGCCCTCCAGGTGCATGGGCAAACTTCGGCCCTCCAGGTGCATGGGCAAACTTTGGCTCTCCAGGGGTTTTGGACTTCACGGGCAAACTTCGGCCCTCCAGGAGCATGGGCAAACTTTGGCTCTGCAGGTGTTTTGGACTTCACGGGCAAACTTCGGCCCTCCAGGAGCATGGGCAAACTTGGCTCTCCAGGTGTTTTGGACTTCAACTTCCACAATGCCTACCTGCCTACCGGCTGTTAGGAATTGTGAGAGTTGAAGTCCAAAACACCTGGAGGGGGCCCAAGTCAGCCCATGGATGTGCTGGAGTGAGGGAGCGCTTCTTAGCCCCGCCCCCACCTGTTCTGCCCCGCAAGCCCCACCCCTCCCTGCCCTGCCAATCCAGACCCCACTCCCCCCTTGTCCCTCCCCCTGCAGCACCTGGCTCCCGCGCCCCTCGCATTGGCTGCACGCGCCCATCAATCAGCGTCGGGCGCTGCTGACATCATGCTGCAGTAGCGGGGCTGGGCAGGGCAGGGCAGAGAAGGCAGCGCAGGCAGCGAGAGAGCCGCCCGGAGAGAGAGAGAGCCGTCCCTCCCTCCCTCTTTCCCTGCAAGATGGGGTCCGGCCAGCCCTTCGCCTGCCTCCTGCCGCTCCTGCTCCTCTCCGCCGGCGCCCTGGGCAACAAAGGTGAGCTGGGGAGGCGGCGCCCCCCCGACGGTCCCTGCCTTCCCCATTCATTCATTCATCTCTCCATTCATCCCCATGCGTATTGCAACCTCATATCCATGTTTTGCCTCCCTTTGCCCATCATCACCTCCAGCAATGCCAGAACTAGCACCACCTGCATTAGTCATTTTGGAGGCATCTATGGAAGGTAGAGAGTATGTGTGTGTGTGGTGGTGGTGGTGGTGGTGGGGGAGTTGCATGTAGAGGATGCACAACAAGCTTCCCACATCCCAACATTGTATGGGAGAAGGGGAGGTGTAAGTTGGTGGCTCTATGTACAAGGAGGAAAGCAAGGCATGGATTCCTCATATTGTCAAAGGCTCTCATGGCTGGAATCACTGCGTTGCTGTAGGTTTTTTGGGCTATATGGCCATGTTCTAGCAGCATTCTCTCCTGACGTTTCGCCTGCATCCAAGGCAGGCATCCTCAGAGGTTGCGATGTGTGACCTGTGCCTGTGTTGAGCCCCATACATTCTGGGGAGGTGGAGAAAGCTCTAGTCATGCTCCCCAGCCCCATGAAGCACGAGAGGAACATGAAGAGCATCTATGGACGGTCCTCCTCCCTTGGAAACTGCGAAGGAGGTGCATGTAGAGGATGCACAACAAGCTTCCCACATCCCAACATTGTGTGGGAGAAGGGGAGGTGTACGTTGGTTGGTGGCTCTATGTACAAGGAGAAAAGCAAGGCATGGATTCCTCATATTGTCAAAGGCTCTCATGGCTGGAATCACTGCGTTGCTGTAGGTTTCTCGGGCTGTATGGCCATGTTCTAGCAGCATTCTCTCCTGACGTTTCGCCTGCATCTATGGCAGGCATCCTCAGAGGTTGTGATGTGTGACCTGTGCCTGTGTTGAGCCCCATACATTCTGGGGAGGTGGAGAAAGCTCTAGTCATGCTCCCCAGCCCCATGAAGCACGAGAGGAACATGAAGAGCATCTATGGACGGTCCTCCTCCCTTGGAAATTGCGAAGGAGGTGCATGTAGAGGATGCACAACAAGCTTCCCACTTCCCAACATTGTGTGGGAGAAGGAGAGGTGTACGTTGGTTGGTGGCTCTATGTACAAGGAGAAAAGCAAGGCATGGATTCCTCATATTGTCAAAGGCTCTCATGGCTGGAATCACTGCGTTGCTGTAGGTTTTTCGGGCTGTATGGCCATGTTCTAGCAGCATTCTCTCCTGACGTTTCGCCTGCATCTATGGCAATCATCCTCAGGGGTTGTGATGTGTGTCCTGTGCCTTGTCCTATCTGTGTTGAGCCCCATACATTGTGGGGAGGTGGGGAAAACTCTAGTCATGCTCCCCAGCCCCATGAAGCATGAGAGGAACATGAAGAGCATCTATGGACGGTCCTCCTCCCTTGGAAATTGTGAAGGACTTGCATGTAGAGGATGCACAACAAGCTTTCCACATCCCAACATTGTGTGAGAGAAGGGGGATGTAAGTAGACGGAGAATGGCAAGGCTCCTTAAGATGTGCGACCTGCCTTGGTGCCACCCCTGTTGAGCCCCATACATTGTGGGGAGATGGAGGAAACCCTCGTCATGCTCCGCACCCAAGGGCGGTCCTACAGGTAGGCCAAGGAAGTGGCCGCATGGGGCGCCATCTGGGAAGAGGCAAATTTCCCTGCCCGCTGGGAAAATATGAAAATATTTAGTAGAGGATCATTTTATTTAAATAAATAATTTTATTTATTATTTTATAATAATAATATAATAGAATGTTATATTATATTATAATATAATTATATTGTAATGTAGTATAATATAATTATGATATAATATAGTATGAGTATGTACTATAATATATTGTATATACATTGATACAATATAATACTACTAATGGTAATGTGATATTATAATTGTATATTTCTTTTACATGGGGAGTGCCAAAATAATGTTGGGGGGGGCGCCAAAATAATGTTCGCTTACCATATAAAATTACCTTAGACTGCCCCTGTCCGCACCCCATGAAGCACAAGGGGAGTGTGAAGAGCATCTATAGACGGTCCTCCTCCCTTGGAAATTGCGAAGGAGGTGCATGTAGAGCAGTGGTTCTCAACCTTCCTAATGCGGTGACCCCTTAATACTGTTCCTCATGTTGTGGTGACCCCCAACCATAAAATTATTTTCATTGCTACTTAATAACTAAATTTTGCCACTGTTATGAATAGTAATGTAAATATCTGATATGCCAGATGTATTTTCACTCACTGGACCAAATTTGGCACGCATACCTGATGTGCCCACATTTGAATATTGGTGGTGGGGTTTTTTTGATTATGTTCTTTGGAAGTTGTAGTTGCTGGGATTTATTGTTCACCTATAATCAAAGAGCATTTTGAACTTCACCAATGATGGAATTGAACCAAATTTGGCACACACAACTCCCATAACCAATAGAAAATGCTGGAAGGGTTTGGCGGGCATTGACCTTGAGTTTTCGAGTTGTAGTTCTCCTAAATCCTGAGAGCACTGTGAACTCAAACAATGATGGATTTAGACCAAACTTGGCAATATGCCCAAATATGAACACTGGTACAGTTTGGAAAAAGAGACTTGATATTTGGGAGTTGGAGTTGCTGGGATTTATAGTTCACCTACAATCAAAGAGCATTCTGAACCCCACCAATGATAAAATTGGGCCAAATTTCTCACACAGAACTCCCATGAACAACAGAAAATACTGTATTTTCTGATGATCTTTGGCGACCCCTCTGACATCCCCTCGCGACCCCCCCCCCAGGGGTCCCGACCCCCAGGTTGAGAAACACTGATGTAGAGGATGCACAACAAGCTTCCCACATCCCAACATTGTGTGAGAGAAGGGGGATGTAAGTAGACTGAGAATGGCAAGGCTCCTTAAGATGTGCGACCTGCCTTGGTGCCACCCCTGTTGAGCCCCATACCTTGTGGGGAGATGGAGGAAACCCTCGCCATGCTCTGCACCCCATGAAGGGGAGTGCGAAGAGCATCTATTGACAGTCCTCCTCCCTTGAACATTGTGAGCAAAAGGGAGGGAGGGGGAGCTCTGCAGCAGCATTAGGATTCAGCCTGCCTCCCGGTTTTGCAGACCCTGCGGGACAGATCTTCTCTTGCCTGTCCGCAAACACATGCACAGTTGCACACCCTGATGATGGCTGGCTTTGCCTCTTTCCCTATGCTTGTTTCCCTAGGGAAGTGCCAAGGGCCAATGGGAACAGGGGAGGATGTATTCCTCCATCATTAGCTTGTTACCCCAGCAACAGGGGTATCTTTTTGCATTGCACTAACACTGCTGACCTTCTCTTTCCCTTCCTTGCCTGAAATAAAGAGACTTAAAATAGGGACATGGGTGGGAAGGGGATTTGCAGGGAATGGCTCAGGTTAGAGCTACGCACCGCAACCTGATGACAAAGGAGAGATGGTAGGGTTTTTTTGTTTTTGTTTTGCTTGCTGGATCATTTTACATCAAGCCTGAACTCAGCCTGATGAGATGGGTATTTTGACTCACTGCTGCATCACCCCAGCTCTCAAAGGCCCCTTCCACACAGCTGAATACAATCCCACATTATCTGGTTTGAACTGCGATAGATCAGTGTTTCCCAACCTTTTTTGAGTCGCAGCACATTTTTTACATTTACCAAATCCTGGGGCGCACCACCAACCAAAATGACACAAAATTGGGAAGTCTGATCTGGCTACGGTCGTCCACGCTCTGGTCACATCCCGAATAGATTACTGCAATGCACTCTACGTGGGGCTGCTTTTGAAGACAGATCGGAAATTGCAATTAGTCCAGCGGGCGGCAGCCAGATTACTAACGGGAGCTACATACAGGGAGCATACCACCCCCCTGTTGTGTCAGCTCCACTGGCTGGAAAAAGAGAGACTGGGTGTGCTTGGAAGACGTCAAGGAGTAGAAAGAGACGGGTATGCAGGGTAAACTTCAATGATTTATTCTTCAGATAGTAAAGCAAATATTCATCAAAATATTCAATGAGAAGTGGAATGAATGCGGTGATAGGTCACTCGAGGTGCACTCTCTGGCCATGAAAAGTCCCAAAAATTATAAATAATAACACATCAATTGTACATTTTTCGTGGGACGGTCAGAGAGGAAAGTGGGTCAACGGTCTGAGAAAGGCCCCGCCGTTTCGCCTATAATAAGGCTTCTTCTGGACCCGGGTGCAAGTAAACAAATATATGACCATTCCACTGGTCCGGTCGTCCAATATTATCAATGTCCGGACGTCTGTTTGCACCGGTGGCTGCGTCCACCTTTCCAGGATGATGACTATGTATTTACATTGATAATATTGGACGACCGGACCAGTGGAATGGTCATATTATTTGTTTACTTGCACCCGGGTCCAGAAGAAGCCTTATTATAGGCGAAACGGCGGGGCCTTTCTCAGACCGTTGACCCACTTTCCTCTCTGACCGTCCCACGAAGAATGTACAATTGATGTGTTATTATTTATAATTTTTGGGACTTTTCATGGCCAGAGAGTGCACCTCGAGTGACCTATCACCGCATTCATTCCACTTCTCATTGAATATTTTGATGAATATTTGCTTTACTATCTGAAGAATAAATCATTGAAGTTTACCCTGCATACCCGTCTCTTTCTACTCCTTGTCAGCTCCACTGGCTGCCTGTCCAATTCCGAGCTCAATTCAAAGTGCTGGTTTTGACCTTTAAAGCCCTATACGGTTCTGGCCCAGCTTACTTGTCCGAACGCATCAGCCGCTACGTCCCACCTTGTAATCTAAGACAGGGCTGTCCAACTGCCGGCCCTGCAGGTGTTTTGGACTTCAAATCCCAGAAATCCTAACAGCTGGTAAACTGGCTAGGATTTCTGGGAGTTGAAGTCCAAAACACCTGCAGGGCCGGCAGTTGGACAGCCCTGATCTAAGATCATCCGGGGAGGCCCTGCTCTCGCTCCTGCCTACTTCTCAAATGCGGCTGGTGGGGGCGAGGGAGAGGGCCTTCTCGGTGGTGGCTCCCCGCCTGTGGAATGCGCTCCCTATCGATGTACGATCCACCTCATCCCTCCTGGCCTTCAGGAAAAAAGTAAAATCCTGGCTGTGGGACCAGGCTTTTTCACACCAGCACAAGGCAGCACTTTAGATGAGATTTTAATGGAAAGTGGATGAATAGGGCCAATGCTTTTATGGACAGAACATTGTTTTAATCTGGAATGAATGAGTATGATGCTAATGTAATTGTATTTTAATGTATTTTAATTGTTGAAGGGTTCTGGGGTTTTATATTGTTACTGTGTGGGCATCGAATTGTGCCTTACTGTAAGCCGCTCTGAGTCCCCCCTCGGGGGTTGAGAAGAGCGGGGTAAAATCCTGAAATAAATAAATGAAATAAAATGACACTCTAACAGAGTAATACATATAGTTAATATGTTTTTAAATGTATTTATACACTCAGTGTGAAACCTGGGCCTGTTTTGATGAACACAACATAGATATCCTGGCAGGAATGGCAGAAAGACACACATGAAGGTCTTGTTCAACAGCTGGGAGTTATAGTTCACCCGCAGTCAAAGAGCATTCTGAACTCCACCAATGATGGAATGGAATCAAACTTCCCACACAGAACTCCCATAACCAAGAAAAAAAAATACTATAAGAGTTTGGTGGGCATTGACCTTGAGTTTTGGAGTTGTAGTTCACTTATATCCAGAGAGCACTGTGGAGGGGAGGGAGGAAGACGTGGGGCAAGTCTGAGCAGTAGCGCCCACACAGGTCACGTCTTCCTCCCTCCCCCCTCCCGCAGAAGCGGCAGCGTGAGCAAAGCGAGGCAAAGCAAGCAGAGCGAGGCTGGGAAGAAGGGAGCCCGAGTGGAGAAGAAAAAGTGTTTGGCAGGAGGGGGAAGAAAGGGTATTGGAGGTTCCATTTTCCCACGGCACACCTGATGATCACTCACAGCACACTAGTGTGTCACGGCACACTGGTTGGGAAACACTGAGATAGATGGCAGCGTGGACTCAGATAACCCAATTCAAAGTGGATATTGTGGGGACTTTCTGCCTTGATAAAGGTATAGGTGTCCCCTGACATTAGGTCTAGTTGAGTCCAACTCTGGGGGGTGGTGCTCATCCCCATTTCTTAGCCGAAGAGCCGGTGTTGTCCATAGACACCTCCAAGGTCATATTGCCAGCATGACTGCATGGTGTGCCGTTACCTTCCTGCAGAAGCAGTACCTATTGATCTACTCACATTTACATGTTTTCTGTTAGATATGTCTCTCTTGGCTTTTCTTCGCGAACGAAGATTCAGGAGATACACACACACACACACACACACCCCTTATTGATTAGTCAATTTTGACCATATCAAATCATACAAAACATACACACTTTCCCATACATAATAATAATAATACTTTATTTCTAACCTGCATCCATCTCCCCGGAGGGGACTCGGAGCGGCTTACATGGGGCCGTGCTCAAACAACACATCATAACATATAACAACATAGAAGAACAATAAACATAATAAAAACAATAAACACAATAAAACACATCTGTGAAAACACAACAATACAGGTGAATCTAAAAACAAAACCGATAGGGCGGGCTGCATGGACATATAGGATATTTTAAAAACTCGGTGGAGAACTGGAGTAGTGTCGGACACAAAGGGTCACATAGGGGGGCATTTGGGGAGCTTAATCTCCGAAGGCCAGGTGGAAGAACCAGTAAATGCCAATATGAATACAAAGCATACCGACATACCAACATGCCAATCCCACCCTATCTACAAAACGTCTTCTTTGAAAGATTAAACATTGATTAATTAATTACTTAGGATAGAAATTGGGAGAGGGCAAGTTTTGCTAGTTTGGCAGAAGCTTGGGCTAACAGTGGGAGCTCACCCCACTCCCCAGATTCGAACCGCCAACCTTTTGGTCAGCAAGTTCAGCAGATCAGCAGTTTAACCTGCTGTACCACTGGGGGCCTTGATATTCTGGATTATATGGCTGCGTGGAAGATTCCAGAATCTCTCCCAGATTGAACTGGGTTATATGGCAGTGTAGATGGGGCCTCTGTCATTCCATGTTAGGTTTGAAGCACGTCACTAATGGAGGTTTGGGCTGCATCTCTGGCTCTTCCACGACCAATGGTCCCTCATCCCAAGCTATAGTACTTCCTTACGATCCTCTGATTCCGACTGTGCCCTTTAGTCAGTCAGTCAGTCACGTTTATTGAGTAACCGTCAGGTCATTTCAAATAAAAGCTCCAACAGCAGAGTAGTATACAAAATAAGGATAAAATCAGTACCTAATGTACAAGGCAAACAATGTAACACATTAAAAACTAAACTTATTGCAATTGTCTTGCGTCAACGCATAGGAAGGGAAACTATTAGCATAGGATACTTAGGAGGCCCGGTGATCATTTGATGTGACGCTTATTACCGCTGTACCGCGGGCTGTTCCATGCCGCCTACTGGAACTCATCCCCCGCACAGTTGACTCCAATAGACTCCATATACCGCTGTCTCTTTTATATGCTTTAAATAGGTAAGCAACTACCTTATACACCGTTTGAAGGTTAGAGTCTGAGAGGAGGAAGTTAATTTTAAAGGTAGAGGGCCAAAATGTCCTTTTGGATAGTAAATAGCTAAGGTATTTCTCCCCTCTCCTCTGCATATATGGGACAGATCAACAAAATGTGGACTAGATCCTCGACTTCTGGTAGGCCGCAGACACAGACTCTGTCCCTATAGGGTGTGGCAGCATATCTGCCGGTCTGAGAGGGAACTCTGAATTGCTCCATCAGGCACAACTTGGGCAGTCTCGCATCTTCTAGATTGTTTACCTTGCACCAGTAGTTAATGGCTCTAATTTTTGCTAGGCCTGAGATTTGGTGTCTGCCTAATTCGGACCTGACTGCCGCTGCAGGAGTGCGATTATTCACCCCAGAATCCGCCTTAAAAGTTAGTCTGGGTGCGCTCAATAGGGTGACATTGGTCAGGCCCCAAATTTCTGCGCCATACAACAAGAGAGGCAAAACCTTGGCGGCATAGACTTTGAGAATTGGCAGAAGGGATCCCGGGTACTGGCGGTTACTTCTCAATTACCATGAGTTAGCTCACTGGCACAAACCATTTAATCCAGCAAGCTGTTTCGAGATGCATTCGCAAGGTGAACATAAGTGTCTGCTGCAAACCTCCCTCACTGCTAAGCCCATTCCCCAGCATCTAGTATTCAAGGGCACATGTTTGGATACGAAATGGTCATAGGTTTTGATCGGATAGACTTGTCTCATTCTATCTTATCTGAATAATAATAATAATAATAATGTTTTATTTATAGCTCTCCTTATCTCCCTGGAAGGACTCAGGGTGGCATACAACAAAACAAAGTGGCAACCATTCAATGCCAAGGATAAATATAACAAATCATAAACAAGCTCAACAAAAATTATAAAAACAACTGAAATAAACAAGGCACAATACAATCCACACAATTACAACACAGTCAATCCTTAACATATCTTTAAAATTTGACTATAATTATTGAAGATCTTGTACTATAAGATACAGATATCAGCTTAATTTTTATGTATTATCTCTACACCCTGGAATTAGTACATATCGGGGCTTCTTAAAAATGTTTCCACTTGTGATCCCATTCTGCCCACATAATGTTTATGTGACCCCATGTATATGAAATACATATAAAAATCAAACATTTTCGTATCACAAACCAGCATTTGCAAGGCTTGCTAAACAGGCTGATTTTTCCTTTTTATGAAACACAGCTGAAGCATTTTCTGCAGAGTCGATTGGAAACTCTGCGTGTTGTTGTTACAGATTTGTTTAGATGGGTGGCATTCAGAAACCTTTTACTATTTTTCTCCCCGTAACCCCAACATTGAGCTAAAGAGATCTCACGGCCCTTCCACACAGCTCTATATCCCAGAATATCAAGGCAGAAAATCCCACAATATCTATTTATTTACTTTGCTTCTAGACCGCCTCTCTCAGCCCGAAGGCGACTCGATGCGATATCTATTTGAATTGGGTTATCTGATTTGGGATTTTCTGCTTTGATATTCTGGGTTATAGGGCTGTGTGGAAGGGCCTCCATTTTGGGTCTGGACCTATAGTTTAAGACAGTGTTTCCCAACCAGTGTGCCGTGGCACACTAGTGTGCTGTGAGTGATCATCAGGTGTGCAGTGGGAAATTGGATCCTCCAATACCCTTTCTTCCCCCTCCTGTCGAACACTTTTTCTTCTCCACTCGGGCTCCCTTCTTCCCAGCCTCGCTCTGCTCGCTTTGCCTTGCTTTGCTCTGGGGCGAGTCTGCGCACTTTCCCCCCACTCAACCACTTAAGTAGGAAAGGGCCTCAGGCTGTTAGGAATGGTGGGAGTTGAAGTCCAAAGCACCCAGAGGGCTGAAGTTTTCCCATGCCTGTTTTAGGGACCTTAAAGTGGTTAGCCTCCTTCTAACATTGTGATTCTGGATAGAAAACAAACAACAACATAACATAACATTGTTTGAGTCCACAGTGCTCTCTTGGTGTAGGTGAACTACAACTTCCAAACTCAAGGTCAATTCCCAAGCAAACCCTTTCAGTACTTTCTGTTGTTAATGAGAGTTCAATATGCCAAGTTTGGTTCAATTCCATTGTTGCAAGAGTTCAGGATGATCTTTGATTGTGTGTTAACTATAAATCCCAGAAACTGTAACTCCCAAATGTCAAGGTCTATTTTCCCCAAACTCCATCTGTGTTCACATTTGGGCATATTGAGTATTCATGCCAAGCTTGGTCTTGATCCAACATTGTTTCAGTCCACAGTGCTCTCTGGATATAGGTGAACTACAACTCCAAAACTCAAGGTCAATACCCACCAAACTCTTATAGTATTTTCTCTTGGTTATGGGAGTTCTGTGTGGGAAGTTTGTGTCTTTCTGCCATTCCTGCCAGGATATCTATGTTGTGTTCATCGAAACAGGTCCAGGTTTCACATTGAGCATATAAATACATTTAAAAACATTTTAACTATCTGTATTACTGTGTTAGTGTCATTTTGGTTGGTGGTGTGCCCCAGGATTTTGTAAATGTAAAAAATGTGCCGCGGCTCAAAAAAGGTTGAAAAACACTGGTTTAAGAAACAGTAGTATAGGTCAGTGGTTCCCAACTTGTGGTCCATGGAGCACAAAAACTAAAATATGGTCCACGGCCTCACTGTTACTACACCATTGCAATGAGAGTGACTGATTTCGCTAAACCTTCTTATCGTGTCAAGGCTTATTAAATAAGGCTTATTATTATTAAATAATAAATATTATTTAATTTATTTAATATTATTAAATAAATAAATTTTCTTGGGCAAGCAGATGATGGCTACTGGATGGCCTATGTCCTAGAGCTGATGTGGTCTATCCAATGCAATTTTCTGAATCAGCACCCCAAATAACCAAACCGAATCGAAATTTGACCAAAAACCGATTCGTAAGCATTCTGGTACTAATGTTGGAGAGTGGTCCCTGGTCAAAGTGGTCACTGGGCAAAAGAAGGCTGAGAACCACTGGTATAGACCAATAGTCCAGTTTTTCTATGTGTGGGATTGCTTGGAACATTCAGGACCAAGGTCAGTTCCGACACATTGGCATGGAAGCTGGGTAAGTTGCTACCGATTCTGTTTCCATGGCAGCACCTTTGCTTAGGCTGGATCTATACCCTAAATCCCAGAATCTGATCCCCGATGATCTGCTTTGAACTGGATTATATGAGTCTACATTGCCATAGAGTCCAGTTCAAATAAAATAATCTGGATTTTATATGGCAGTGTTGAAGGGGCCTAAACTGAGAGATTACACAAGTGGTAGCGGTTGCACATCTGGTTGCCACATACAAGTCCACATGTATGGTTTTGTTGCAAACCCAGTGGCACCAGGACCAGCCCAAGATGATTTCTCTCTCTCTCTGGTAGAAAATACAGTCTTCCCACTAATTGACACCAACCCAAGTTTCCCCAAAGTGTCACCCACGTAAGCCTGTCTTGATTTTATGCAGGAACTGTGGATTTCAGTGAGACCAAAGGTGCTGGATTGACCCAAATGGGTCAAATATATCACTGTGCACTCTGTCACTCTTAAAGGGGCTCTGGTTCTATTCTTCTGAAATGGCTCCCTTGCTTTGCCTTGCGATTAGTTATGCATTAATGTCCTTGGAGAGGGAGACACCCCCTTACCATTGGGGAGAGGCTTGCGTACCCTAATGAAGTTGTGAGCTATGCTGGCGGTGGCATAATAGCCACTGGTAGGGCCTCCCATGTCAGAAAGGTCACAACCAAAGGGTCTGACAAAGAGTGTCAGTGGGCAGGATGGGTTCTCTAGCCTTTTGGAAACCATCCTAGGAGAAGGAAAACTCTAATTTCAAACCTGGGCAGATGGTGCTCGTCTAACCCTGTAAGGTCAACTATCTAGGACAGTGTTTCCCAACCAGCGTGCCGCGAGCGATCAGCAAGTGTGCCATGGGAATTGGCACTCTTCCTCCTCCTAGCAGCTCTTTCTCCCTCTTTCCCTCCCCAAAGATCCTCCCCGATCCTCCCCAAGGCAAAGGAAGGGCTCCGCCGAATGCCGGAAGCTCCACGTCGGCTGAAGCATTCACAGGTTTCCAAGATTGAACCTCTCTGTTTGGATTTTTTTTTTTTTACTATTTTACTGGATTTTTCGAGAGTTGCCCCCCACCCCCCAGGAACTGTTTATAACAGCTTCATGACATCCATAGTTATCTGGAAGCAAGTTTCACTCCGAGTGAAATTTCACAAGGGTCTGGAGAACAAGCCCTATGAGGAGCGGCTTGAAGAGCTGGGCATGTTTAGCCTGAAGAAGAGAAGGCTGAGAGAAGACATGATAGCCATGTACAAGTATGTGAGAGGAAGTCATATATATGTTGTGTTCATCGAAACAGGCCCAAGTTTCACACTGAGTGTATAAATACATTTAAAAACATATTAACTATATGTATTACTGTGTTAGAGTGCCATTTTGGTTGGTGGTGTGCCCCAGGATTTTGTAAATGTAAAAAATGTGCCGCGGCTCAAAAAAGGTTGAAAAACACTGATCTAGGAGAAGGAAACTCAAACCAAATCTACGACCTGAGGACCTCGCTGCCACCGTCCCAGCATGTTAGGCCCCGGCAGACGAACCTTTGGTTTAAAGGTGAGGCCAGTTCTGTGCAATCTGCGCTCCACCAGAAAGGTTCATTGCACAGGCTCGAAGGACGCATCCAACTTCCGAAAAAGCCCTGTAGTGATAGGGGAGGGACGAAACGACATGTGTAAAGATGCACTGGAAGCCGCAGACCCAACCCTGCAAGCAGGCGGTTCGGGACTTTGGTCTCTCGAGACTGACCCGGGAGATGACAGTCTTGTTCAGCAGCATCCTGAACGACCAAGCAAGCAATGTCCTTGGATGTCCTTATGTGAGATTCTCAAGCAGGGATGAACAGCTCTGCTGTGAGAGGGCCAGCATGACTAATGTGCTTTGCGAACCATCGAATCAGGGAACTAGTAGAAAGGACTAAAATGGTCACCTGGTCCAACTCCTTGCCGTGTAGGAACACACAATTGTAAAGAGCTGGTCATCCAATCTGTGTCCAAAAAACCTTCAAAGTGAGTACATCCACAGCCTCAAGGCAAAACACTGGGACTGTGGCGCAGCTGGCTGGGAGTCAGCTGCATTAAGAGCACTACTGACCAAAAGGTCATGAATTCGAAGCCAGCCCGGGTCGGAGTGAGCTCCTGACCAAAATTGTGTAGCTTGTTGTAGACCTTATTTATTTATTTCCAACATTTCTACCCTGCTCTTCTCTACCCCCAAGGGGAGGGGGGACTCAGAGCAGCCTAACAAAAGGCACAATTTGATGCCAACATAATAAATACAATATAAAACCAAAAACATACAGCATTAAAACACATTAAAATACAATTAACATTAACACGTCATGCACATTCTCTTAAGTTAAAAACAGTATTTCGTCCATAACAGGAGCATTGAGCCATATCCATCAACTTGCTGTTACAAAACCAGTCCAAAGTGCTGTATTGTGCTAATGTGCAAACGCCTGGTCCCACAGCCAAGATTTCACTTTTTTCCTGAATGCCAGGAGGGATGGGGTTGATCGTATGTCACTTGGAAGCGCGTTCCACAGATGGGGAGCCACCACCAAGAAGGCCCTCTCTCTCTCGTCCCCACCAACCGCATTTGAGAAGTTGGTGGGAGCAAAAGCAGGGCCTCCCCGGATGATCTTAAATTATGAAGTGGGATGTAGAGGCTGATGCAATCGGACAAGTAAGCTGGGCCAGAACCGTATAGAGCTTTAAAGGTCAAAACCAGCACTTTGAATTGAGCTCGGAAGTGGACAGGCAGCCAGTGGATCTGACACAACAGGGGGTGGTTTGCTCCCTGTATGTAGCTCCAGTTAGTAATCTGGCTGCCGCTCATTGGACTAATTGTAATTTCCGAACTGTCTTCAAAGGCAGCCCCACGTAGAGTGCGTTGCAGTAATCTATTCGGGATGTGACCAGAGCGTGAAAGACAGTTGCATCTGTCAAGTAGGAAATTTAGGTACCACTTTGTGGGAAGGCTAATTTAACTGATTTATGAGTCCATACAAATCTCCAGGAAGTATGCAAAGAATAAAGAACCGACAGCTCCCCTGGTGGCCAGAAGCGGGTATGATAAATAGCCTCTGAGTGTCTGTCTATATTTATTTATTTATTATTTATTATTTCGCATTTGTCTGTCGCCCCCCCCCCCCAAACGGCTCGGGGCGACTTACAACAGTTCGTAAAATACAATTGTCAGATAACTCATAAACCACAGTAATACCATTAAGATGGAATTACAATTAGAACAGTTGAAGCAACAAATGGAGTCGCAGTGGGCTGACAGCTAGGCGGTGCGAGCTAAAGTTTAGCTAACTCCGAAGGCTTGTTGGAACAGCAATGTCTGAACTGCTCTCCTGAACGGGAGGAGGCCCTGGGTGGCACGGATGCCGGCGGGCAGTGCGTTCCACATGGTAGGGGCTGCAACAGAGAAAGCCCGGCGGCGGGTTGCGGACAGATGGTAGGTCCTGACATTTGGGATGACCAGGAGGTTTAGCTCTTCGGAGCGCAGTGATCTGGTGGGATGATATGGGACAAGGCGGTCCCGCAGGTACACTGGCCCCAGACCATGTAAGGCCTTAAAAGTCAGGACTAACACTTTGAAGGCAATCCGGCATTCAATTGGGAGCCAGTGCAGTTCGCGCAGGATTGGCGTGATGTGGTGGCCAATCGGGACCCCCGCCAGGAGTCGCGCTGCAGCGTTCTGCACCAGCTTGAGTCTCCGGATTACCGACAGAGGAAGGCCAATGTAAAGAGCGTTACAGTAGTCCAGCCTCGAGATGACCGTGGCTTGGATCACTGTGGCTCACTCCAGCCACGCCCGGGACAAATAGGGGGCCAGCTTCCTCGCCTGGCGAAGATGGAAAAATGCTACCCTGCTGACGCTTGAGTTGGCTGGGACGTGGGCCTCCATCGACAACAGGGGTCCAAGGTTACTCCTAAGCTCTTAACAGAGGGCGACGGACATAATGTCACGCCGTCCAGGGTTGGAAGCTGAACATCCCTACAGCCCGGAGGACCCAGCCACAGGATCTCCGTCTATATATGTTGTGTGTCTATGGCATTGAATGTTTGCCATGTATATGTACATTGTAATCCGCCCTGAGGCCCCTGCGGGGTGAGAAGGACGGAATATAAATACTGTAAATAAATAAATAAACAAACAAACAAACTATTCCACTGTTGAACATTTTCCTTCTGTTTAGAAATCTACTTCCTTGTAATGTGAATCTGCTAGTCCTTGTTCTAGTCTCTGCAGCATCGGAAAACGAGCTTGCTTCATCTTCTCCTTGACAGCCTCTGAGATATTTAAAGATTGCTATCAAGTTACCTCCTAGTCGTCTCAAAAGCTAAACTTAACAGGCCTCCTAAGCCTTTTCTGCAAAGGGCTTGTTCCAGACCTTTTGATAATTCGATCACCCTCCTCTTGAAACATCTCATCTTGTCAATACCCTTGTGCTGCAGTGCTTAGAAATGCACGCCGGACTCCAGATGAAGTCTGACCAAAGCAGAATAACACCCTACTACTACTTCCTTCCACCTGGACATTGAGGGTCACATAACCCAGAATATCAAGGCAGAAGATCCCACAATATCTGCTTTGAACTGGGTAAACTGAGTCCACACTGCCATATAGTCCAGATCAAAGCATTTAATGTGGGATTTTATTCATTGTGTGGAAGGGGCCTGAGATCCTGCTGATGCAGGCATAATGTTACTTTTGGTCACCACATTAAGTTTCAATGGTTTCCCCTTGACATTAAGTCTAGTCATGTCCGACTCTGGGGGTTGGTGCTCATCTCCATTTCTAAGCCGAAGAGTCAGCGTTCTCCGTAGACACCTCCAAGGTCATGTCGATTGCAATCTTTTGGCCCACCGCCTTGCCGTTGCTGGAGTTAGGGGAACAGCCCTGAAATGGCTGTTGTCCTTTCTCCACAATCGGGGACAGCGAGTGGAAAGGGGCGGTTTGGTTTCCGAGAGGGCTCCACTTACCTGTGGGGTCCCTCAAGGTGCCATTCTTTCCCCTTTATTATTTAACATCTATATGCGACCGACCACTTGCTGGTCTGGTTCGAAGCTTTGGGCTGGAATGTTATCAGTACGCTGACGACACCCAGCTCGTTCTGAAAATGGAAGGCCGGCCGGACTCCGTACCTTCTTGTTTCCAACAGTGCCTTGAAGCCATTACTGGTTGGCTGCGTGCCAGTAGATTTATTTATTTTATTTATTTATTATTCCATTTTGTATTCCGCTCCTCCCTGCAGGCTCGGGGCGGATAACAGCACATAAAATAGGCTGACATGTGGCATCCATGCAGCCATACAATAAAACGCAACCATAAAAACGCAACATATATCCCGAGACATAAAAATCACATACAGTGGCATTCCCTTGAACCAGGGTATTGGTTATACAGAAGAAGTACGCTGGGTTTGTTTGCCTAACCAAAGGCCAATCTAAAAAGGGCGGTCTTGCAGGCCCTGAGAAACGGGATGAGCTCTGTAATGGCCCGGGCGTCGTCCGGGAGAGAGTTCCAGAGCGCCGGGGCCACCACAGAGAAGGCTCTTTGCCTGGTTGTGGACAGGTGACAGGCGCGGACCGATGGTACCAGGAGCAAATTCAACTCCTCCGAACGTAGGGATCTCGGGGGAATGTACGGGGCAAGGCGGTCCCTCAGGTACGCAGGCCCTAGGCTGTGCAAGGCCTTAAAGGTTAACACCAACACCTTGAAGGCAACTCGGTACTCAATAGGTAGCCAGTGCAACTGCCGAAGGATGGGCGTAATATGCTCCCTTACCGACGTTCCCGCCAGCAAGCGAGCAGCGGCATTTTGCACTAGCTTGAGTTTCCGAATTGTCGACAAGGGAAGGCCAACGTAGAGGGCGTTACAGTAGTCTAGTCTCGAGATGACCGTCGCTTGGATCACCGTGGCCAGGTCGTCCCTGGAGAGGTAGGGTGCCAGTCGCCTAGCCTGTCGTAGGTGAAAAAATGACGCCCTGCTGGCCGCGGAGACCTGGGTCTCCATGGTCAGCAGGAGGTCCAGTTGGACACTCAGGCTCTTAACAACAGGTGACAGGTTAAGCCGTTCACCGTCTAGGGTAGGCAACCGGCACTCACCCAGTCCAGATTGAGGGTGAATCCAGCAAAGACGGAGATATTGTGGCTGGGCCGCCCGGTTGGTGGGCAGGCCCGACTGCCTAGCTTGGATGGCAAGGCATTATGCCCAACATCCTCAGTTAAGAGCCTTGGGGTCGTTTTTGACCTGTTGCTCTCGATGGAGGCCCAGGTCTCCAACATCAGCAAAACCGCCTTTCTCCATCTGCGGCAAGCTAGGCATCTGGCCCCCTACCTATCCAGAGACGACCTGGCTCCAAGCCACGGGCATCTCGAGACTGGACTACTGTAACGCCTTTTACATCGGCCTGCCCTTGTCAGTGATCCGGAAACTTAAGCTCATCCAGAATGCCGCTGCACGACTTCTCACTGGGGCTCCAGTGAAATGTCACATAACACCTATCCTCCAGCAGCTTCATTGGCTTCTGGTCGAGCACCGAATCACCTTCAAGGTGATGGTATTAACCAGGGGTGCTCAGAATGGTGATCTCGATCACCAGGGTGATCTTCGGGCCTCATCCTGGTGATCTTCAGACCCCTGACCAGGTTTTTTTGCTGTTGGTCCTCTTCATGTGCCCCTGCACGCTGCAAAGAAGTCCTCCGTCGTTGCTCCTCCCCGTTCCCTGCTCGCGCGCCGCCTCCAAAAGCGCCAGAGTCCAAGAGGCAGAATGGGCCCCCTCTTTCGGATTCCTCCTCCCTCCGTCCTTCTCCAGCCACTCAGAGTCGTAGGAGACCAAAGGGGGCGGGCCTGGATGACGCGATGCATGGCTGGCCCCGCGCACATGCGCAGAAGCACCCATTCTGCCTCTCGGATTTCTCGTGAGCTCTTGGAGGCGGCACGCATGCTGGTGGCATGGAAATAGGAGCAACGACAGAGGAGAAGAAGAAGGATGCTTTGGGGTAATTTCCTTACCGCATCTCAAAGGTCGGTCTTTTTACTTTGGGGTGGGTGCTTGATTGTTCTGTGGCATGTCTCTTTGTTTATTTTTAATGTTTAAAAATGACATTTTAGCTCCAAAGCCTCTCTGCTTGCTTTGTTTCTTGAGAAATATATGTTGGGGAATATGGAAATGTGGGAGAAATGGGGTGGTTGGATGTATTTTTGCATGCCCCTTTGTTTACCTTGCTGAGTATTAAATGGCCTTGCAGTTCAAAAGCCTCTCTTCTTACTTTCTGGCTGATAATACGTGTGGTAATATGGCAGTGTGGGAGAAATGGGGTGGTTGGATGTATTTTTATGCTCTGTTTTATATTGTTGTTATTAAATTGAAATGTTGATGTTTTATAACTTCATTTTATGTAAACTGCCCCGAGTCTGCTGGAAGGGCCGGTACATAAAAATGAATAATAATAAATATAAATAAATAAGTAAGAAAATAGTTATACGTTTTACATTTCTGGGTAGGTGATCTTTGGGACTTGGTTTTTTAATCAGTAGCTCCCATGCTGAAAAAGTGTGAGCACCCCTGGTATTAACTTTCAAGGCCTTGCATGGTCTGGGGACGCTGTATCTGAGGGACCATCTCACCCCCTATCAGCCCTGGAGGTCACTCCGCTCCGAATCTCCTTGAAGTGCCGAGCTTCAAAGCAATCCGTCTTACATCGACCTGGCGCAGAGCCTTTTCTGTAGTGGCGCCGTCAATATGAAACACTCTTCCTAGCGATGTACGGGCCATGCAGGACCTCCTCTCCTTCCGCAAGGCCTGCAAGACTCACTTTTCCCGGCTAGCCTTTGATTGCTAGGCCAGAAATCTTTTTAAAGCTAGTTTAATATGTATCCTTTTACCTCTGTGTGTTTTTCCTGATTGTAAGCCACTCCGACCCCTCGGGGAGTGGTGGCGTACAAGTCCAAATAATAAATAAATAAGTCCAGCATGACTGCATGGAGCACCATTACCTTCCCAACGATGGATCCCATGCCTTGTGTGATGAAGTCGCAAAGTTATTTAGCTAGAAGGACAGACAGTCATGAAAGGTAAAGGTTTGTGTCTGACTCTGGGGGGTGATACTCATCTCTGTTTCTAAGCCAGCATTGGCCGTAGACGCCTCCAAGGTCATGGAGCCGGCATGACTGCATGAAGCACCGTTACCTTCCCACCTATTGATCTACTCATATTTGCATGCTTTCGAACTGCTAGGTTGGCAGAAGCTGGGGCTAACAGCAGGATCTCAACCTGCTCCCTGGATTCGAACTGCCGACATTTCGGTCAGCAAGTTCAGCAGCTCAGCGGTTTAACCTACTGCACCACTGGGGGCTCCTTATGATAACCACACAGTTACTTTATGTTTCATTTGGAGACCAGTGTTTCCCAACCGGTGTGCCGCAGCACACTTGTGTGCCGTGAGCGATCATCAGGTGCGCCGTGGGAAATTGGAACAATCAAAGCACCCCCAATAGACAGCCCACCCGCATGTTGCTCTTAGGCAGCAGCTGCTGCTGCTCCAAGGCCTGGGCTTTCCTGTGGGGCTGGAGTGCCGGAGAAGGAGGGGAGAGCCAGCCCAAGTACTGCTCCAGGGCCACGGACACGCCACCACCTCCCTCCGCTGCCTCTGAGGAGAGGAGCTGCTTGGCCACTGGCAGCGCCACCATCTTGGGCTTCACCTCTTCCTCTGCGCTTCCTGTGGCAGTGGCAGTGGTGCCATCGTTCCCGTCTCCTACTCCTACTCTTTCTTAAAGGGGCAGCACCCTCGCGGGTGCAGGAAGCAAGGAAGGAAGGGGATTGGGCCGCAGCTGCACTGCAGAAGGAAGGAAAGAAGGAAGGCAGGAATGCGGCCCCGCCTCTCTCCAGCCTAGGCTTAAGGGAGAGTCCTGGGAGTTGTAGTTTCACAAGGTTTTTAGGGCAGCGAGAGTTGGGACCCCTGGGGGGGTGTCAAAAAAACCCACCAGAAAACACAGTGTTTTCTGTTAGTTGTGGGGGTTCTGTGTGGGAAGTTAGGACCAATTCTATCATTGATGGGGTTCAGAAGGCTCTTTGATTGTAGGTGAACTATAAATCCCAGAAACTGTAACTCCCAAATGTCAAGGTCTATTTTCAGTACCTGTTGTTAAAACTCCATCTGTTCAATTCCATTGTTGAGTTCATTTGGGCATCCCAAATTGTCTATTTTCCCAAACTCCATCTGTGTTCACATTTGGGCATATTGAGTATTCATGCCAAGTTTGGTCCTGATCCAACATTGTTTGAGTCCACAGTGCTCTCTGGATATAGGTGAACTACAACTCCAAAACTCAAGGTCAATGCCCACCAAAGTCTTATAGTATTTTCTCTTGGTTATGGGAGTTCTGTGTGGGAAGTTTGTGTCTTTCTGCCATTCCTGCCAGGATATCTATGTTGTGTTCATCGAAACAGGTCCAGGTTTCACACTGAGTGTATAAATACATTTAAAAACATATTAACTATATGTATTACTGTGTTAGAGTGTCATTTGGTGTCATTTGGGTTGGTGGTGTGCCCCAGGATTTTGTAAATGTAAAAAATGTGCCGCGGCTCAAAAAAGGTTGAAAAACACTGAGGTAGAAGGACAGACAGGTAAAGGTTTGTGTCTGACTCTGGGGGGGTGATACCCATCTCTGTTTCTAAGCCAGCATTGGCCGTAGACGCCTCCAAGGTCATGGAGCCGGCATGACTGCATGAAGCACCGTTACCTTCCCACCTATTGATCTACTCACATTAGCATGTTTTTGAACTGCTAGGTTGGCGGAAGCTGGGGCCGACATTTCGGTCAGCAAGTTCAGCAGCTCAGCGGTTTAACCTACTGCACCACTGGGGGCTCCTTATGATAACCACACAGTTACTTTATGTTTAATTTGTAGACTACTAAGATGCCTTGTTCTTTTTCACGTGTGCCCATCTTGTTGTCCTGTACCCAAATGTCAACCATCCTATATTTTCTCTCTGCCGAAATTTCCCTTTCTCCCTGTTGGAATTCATTTTATTAGTTTGGAGGTATGAGCCAGTGTTTCCCAACCGGTGTGCCGGGGCACACTAGTGTGCCGTGAGTGATCATGAGGTGTGCCGTGGGAAATTGGAACCTCCAAGAAGGGGGGGGGGGAGAGTCTAGTGTGTTGAAGTATAAAAACCCTAAGAAACCTACCTCGATAAAGGCACAAAATTACAAACACTCCCCCCCCCCCGTTGTTTACTTGGTCTCTCCCTCTCCTTGCATTGGGAAGGCCCGCCTCCTTTTCCCCAAGTAGAGACCTCCTCTTGCCTCCTGGGGGTTCTGTGTGGGAAGTTTGACCCAGTTCTATCATTGGTGAGGTTCAAAATGCTCTTTGATTGTAGGGGAACTATAAATCCCAGCAACTACAACTCCCAAATGTCAAGGTCTATTTCCCCTGAACTCCATCTGCGTTCATATTTGGGCATATTGAGTATTCATGCCAGGTTTTGTTCTTGTCCAACATTGTTTGAGTCCACAGTGCTCTCTGGATATAGGTGAACTACAACTCCAAAACCCAAGGTCAATGCCCACCAAACTCTTATAGTATTTTCTCTTGGTTATGGGAGTTCTCTGCGGGAAGTTTGTGTCTTTCTGCCATTCCTGCCATGATATCTATGTTGTGTTCATCGAAACAGGTCCAGGTTTCACACTGAGTGTATAAATACATTTAAAAACATATTAACTATATGTATCACTGTGCTAGAGTGTCATTTGGTGTCATTTTGGTTGGTGGTGTGCCCCAGGATTTTGTAAATGTAAAAAGTGTGCCGCAGCTCAAAAAAGGTTGGGAAACACTGCTGTACCCAAATGTCAACCATCCTATATTTTCTCTCTGCCGAAATTTCCCTTTCTCCCTGTTGGAATTCATTTTATTAGTTTGGAGGTATGAGCTACGTCTGGCTATTTCGATGTCATTGGGGATGCTCTGCTAAGGCGAGTAGGAGTTCTGTTGCGAGGGCTGTTTTCCGATGAGATGCAGTTGCTTCCAAGGATGCGGACACCTTCCTCCCCATAGCCAGCTGCCTCTCCATTTTGGAAGTCTTCAGGATGTCCCCAGGGTTGTGACTGGAGGGAGGCACATCTCTATCTGTGAAGGATAAGCCTAGATAAAGAGGAGGGCAGGGTGGGGGTTGTAACTAGGCCATTGTGATCTAATCTCAGAGACCCCGTTGGATAGGGATTGGTTGGGGGGTGGCGTAGGGAGGGTGTGTTAGTTTGTAATGATTTTTCTCCTTTCCCCCTTTCTCTACACACCAACCTCTTCTGTTTCTGTGCCCTGGAGGTTGTGTGATAAAGATTAATTTTCTATTTCTGGGCCGGTGACATTTTTCAGAGCCTTCTGTTGGCTGCTGCCTCAATGTTGAATTTGGACTGGGTCCAGGCAACAAGATTAGCACTTCGGGCAATGAGGAGGGGCCACAGGGAACATGGCACAGGCAAGGACAGACAAGGGGCACGAGGGCTGGGGACGGAGAGCAGAATGCAGGGCAATTGGTGTATGTCAGGGGTGCTCACACTTTTTCAGCATGGGAGCTACTGATTAAAAAACCAAGTCCCAAAGATCACCTGCCCAGAAATGTAAAACGTATAACTATTTTCTTATTTATTTATTTATATTTATTATTCATTTTTATGTACCGCTCCTTCCACCAGGCTCGGGGCAGTTTACATAAAATGAAGTTATAAAACATCAACATTTCAATTTAATAACAACAATATAAAACAGAACATAAAAATGCATCCAACCACCCCATTTCTCCCACACTGCCATATTACCACACATATTATCAGCCAGAAAGTAAGAAGAGAGGCTTTTGAACTGCAAGGCCATTTAATACTCAGCAAGGTAAACAAAGGGGCATGCATAAATACATCCAACCACCCCATTTCTCCCACACTGCCATATTACCACACATATTATCAGCCAGAAAGTAAGAAGAGAGGCTTTTGAACTGCAAGGCCATTTAATACTCAGCAAGGTAAACAAAGGGGCATGCATAAATACATCCAACCACCCCATTTCTCCCACACTGCCATATTACCACACATATTATCAGCCAGAAAGTAAGAAGATAGGCTTTTGAACTGCAAGGCCATTTAATACTTACATCCAACCACATTTCTCCCACACTGCCATATTAACACACATATTATCAGCCAGAAAGTAAGAAGAGAGGCTTTTGAACTGCAAGGCCATTTAATGCTCAGCAAGGTAAACAAAGGGGCATGCAAAAATACATCCAACCACCCCATTTCTCCCACACTGCCATATTACCACACATATTATCAGCCAGAAAGAAAGAAGAGAGGCTTTTGAACTGCAAGGCCATTTAATACTCAGCAAGGTAAACAAAGGGACATGCAAAAATACATCCAACCACCCCATTTCTCCCACATTTCCATATTCCCCAACATATATTTCTCAAGGAACAAAGCAAGCAGAGAGGCTTTGGAGCTAAAATGTCATTTTTAAACATTAAAAATAAACAAAGAGACATGCCACAGAACAATCAAGCACCCACCCCAAAGTAAGAAGACCGACCTTTGAGATGCGGTAAGGAAATGACCCCAAAGCGTCCTTCTTCTCCTCCTCCATGGTTGCTCCTATTTCCACGCCGCCAGCATGTGTGTCGCCTCCAAGAGCTCACGAGAAGTCCGAGAGGCAGAATGGGTGCTTCTGCGCATGCGCGCGGGGCCAGCCATGCATCGCATCA
Organism: Anolis apletophallus; assembly: GCA_030556195.1. Lineage (NCBI taxonomy): Eukaryota > Metazoa > Chordata > Lepidosauria > Squamata > Anolidae > Anolis > Anolis apletophallus. The sequence continues at coordinate 129,675,487 of JARBWK010000006.1, read as the reverse complement.
TCCAGGCCCGCCCCCTTTGGTCTCCTACGACTCTGAGTGGCTGGAGAAGGACGGAGGGAGGAGGAGGAATCCAAAAGAGGGGGCCCATTCTGCCTCTTGGACTCTGGCGCTTTTGGAGGCGGCGCGCGAGCAGGGAGCGGGGAGGAGCAACGACGGAGGACTTCTTTGCAGCGTGCAGGGGCACATGAAGAGGACCAACAGCAAAAAAAACCTGGTCAGGGGCCTGAAGATCACCAGGATGAGGCCTGAAGATCACCCTGGTGATCGCGATCACCGTTCTGAGCACCCCTGGTGTATGTGTTGCAGGGGACACACCAAAGACTCACCGACAAACCTGAATGATGGAAAGCCCCCTCCTTCTTTTCCCTGCAGGCTTTGGCTTAGCTATTCCATGCTCATGTCCAGATCCTTCTGTCACCAATTCTGTCGTTGAACGTGTGGCTTCAAAGCCCTTGAGACCAGGGACTGTTTGGTTACAAAACTCCTCAAAGAGAGAGAAGGCAGGTCTACGGATGGCATGGGAATGACAATGATATTCGACTGGAAGCCATCAAAGCCTCTGTTTTGAACTGCTTGGCTGTGACATTTTCCAGATCTGACCTCTGCAGCTCCTTAAACATTCTTCCAGGATGCAAGGTTAACAATCACTTCCTCCCTTCAAGGACTTTCAAATTTTGGAACTTGTTGTGAAGTAAAATGTATTAGTCTGTATTCTCTCGGCATTACTTCGCGAACGAAGATTCTTAGGAAGGACTCATCCCACGCTTTTTACAAGAGCGTTGATGACTAAAAAGGCCAATCTGAGATAGGCAAGTTTGGTTGCAGAAAGCACAGCAGAAAGTCTCCTTGGGTGATGTTGTTTCCAAGTTGCGGTTCTTTCTGCGTTGTCGTTTCTCTTCGAGACCCATTTGGCGTATCTTCTCGAAAGAGGCCGCAGCATTGTGGATAGTGCGTCTCCATGTCTCCAAATGTGAGGCCAGGGTGGACCATTGTTGGTGATCAATCTGGCCAAGCCTGAGATGTTGTTTCAAGGAGTCCTTATATCTCTTTTTGGGGGTGCCTCTCTTGCGCTGACCCGTGGCGAGTTCACCATAGAGTAGTATCTTTGGGAGGCGGTGGTCCTCCATCCTAGAGACGTGCCCTGCCCAGCACAGCTGTGTTCTCAGTAGCATGGCCTCAATGCTGGTGATCCCTTCTTGCTCAAGGACAGCAACATTAGTCACATAGTCAGTCCAGTGTATATTTAGGATTGTGCAAAGACAGCGCTTATGAAAGCGTTCGAGGAGTCATAGGTGTTGGCGATAGGTGACCCATGTTTCAGACCCATATAGGAGAATAGACAGTACGATAGCTCTGTACACACTGATTTTGGTGCTTTGCCTCAGATGCTTGTTGCTCCAGACTCTTTTGTGAAGCCTTCCAAATGCACTCTATGCCTTTGATAATCTGATCTATCTCTTTGTCAATCTTGGCATCTGAAGAGATGATGCTTCCCAGGTAGGTGAACTGCTGAACGGACTTAAGCACAGTTTCGCCTATGCTGACGTGAGGATGATGGTGTTCTTCCTGTGGTGCGGGCTGGTAGAGGACTTCCGTTTTCTTCAGGCTGACTCCCAGCCCAAACAGCTCTGTAGCTGCTGTATTATTGTTTTATAATAATAATTAAATGGGTTACTGTGAGTTTTATGTATGGACATGCTCCAGAAGCATTCTCTCCTGACGTTTTGCCCACATCTATGGCAGGCATCCTCAGAGGTTGTGAGATCTGTTGGAAACTCGGCAAGTGGTGTTTATATATCTATGGAATGTCCAGGGTGGGAGAAAGAACTCTTGTCTGCTTGAGGTACTTGTGAATGTTGCAATTGGCCACCTTGATTAGCATTGAATGGCCTTGCAGCTTCAAAGCCTGGCTATTCCTGCCTGGTGGGAATCCGTTGTTAGGAGATGTTAGCTGGCCCTGATTGAGTCTTGTCTGAAATTCTTCTGCTTTTGGGGTGTTGCTCTTTATTTATTGTACTGATTTTAGACTTAAAAATAATACTGGTAGCCAGATTTTGTTCATGTATTTATATATTTTATTTACATCATTTATACCATGCCCATATCAGCCCAAAGGCGACTCAGGGCAGCGAACAATTGGCACAATTTGATGCCATTTTTAAAACATACATCAATTAAATAAAAACATATCATAGGAATATCTAAAACATCAAAACATGAACATGGTTTCATACTATTGCCGTTGTCATCCTTGACTTGTTCTATTCAGACCTTTGTTGGACTCCACAAACTTACAGAAGACAGAACTAAGGGCCCTTCCACACAGCCCTATACCCCAAAATATCAAAGCAGGAAATCTCACATTATCTGAGTGTGGACTTATAGCCTCAAAGTCTGGCTGATAGCTCCCTGGGGCAACCTTTGTTGGGAGGTGTTAGCTGGCCCTGATAGATTCTTGTCTGGAATTCCCCTGCTTTTTTTTTTTAGTGTTGTTCCTTATTTGCTGTCCTGATTTTGGAGGTTTGTTTTTTTTAAAAAATACTGGTAACCATATTGTGTTCATTTCCACAATTTCCTCCTTTCTGTTGAAATTGTCCACATGCTTGTGGATTTCAGTGGCTTCTCTGTGTCGCCTGGCATGGTGGTTGTGAGAGTGGTCCAGCATTTCTGTCTTCTCAAATAATATGCTGTGTCCAGGTTGGTTCATCAGGTGCTTTGTTATGGCTGACTTCTCACATTGAATGCGTCTGCAGTGCCTTTCGTGTTCCGTGAGCATTTGGTGGTCCATATATAGACTTGTCCACAGCTGCATGGTATACGGTAGACTCCTGCAGAGGTGAGAGGATTAGATGGTTTTTACGTTTATATTTCATAGTGTGAAATATTTTTAAGAGCTTTCCGATCAAAGTGAAGTTTATCTGCCTCTATATCCATGTTATATAAAACGGGATTGGTTTAATACCATTGAGATTTTCAGGAGAAGGCGTTTCAAAGTAGAAATATTTGCCCAGCCCATGACGGACAAATAATGGCAATGCACTTAAGAGCATTTGACACTGTCAGAACAAAATGGAACGTTAAAGAGATTAGATACTTCCATTCACCACAGTATTAACCCCACAACTAATTATGGAGCCGGTATTGTGAAACAAGGTCTGAAAGCATAAGAAAAATGGAACGCATTTGAGTGCTGCTCTAGCTCCATGATGATGTTTGGTATGTATGGGAAAGGATTGGAATAAGGAAAGAGAAGCTCTGCTAATTCTCTCTCCCCGCTTCTCTGTGTATATCTGTCTAGTACAGGGGTGGGCAGCCTATGGCCCGCAGCCCGGATCTGGCCCGGCAGCCGATTCTGTGCGGCCCGGGGACAAGGGTGTCAGGGGTGGGGCCAAGAAGAAGGGGTGCCGCTGCCACCATCCCATCGCGGTAGCTTTGGCGTGCCTGATATACCTTTGGAGCGGCGGCTTTGGAGTGCCCCAGGCTCTCTGCCTCTTCCTCATGCCTCCGGCATGGAGAGGCTCCGGATGGCCAGCGTGGGAGTGTCAGTGCCGGTGGCGTGGTGGGGAGGAGCCTTTGGATGACTCTAGGAGCCTAGGAGTCAGTCCCTAATAATATATGCATATTTCTTGATATATTAACATGATGAGCTGGGAATGAGACATTCTAATTTTTGGCTCTGTGTGGCCCCTTCAAAAAAATAATTGCCGTAGGAGTCAGGCAAAACTAACTCACCAATACTATAGGAATATTAATATTTTTAATAATACTATGGCATATTTCTTGATATATTAACATGTTAATATTAATTATGAGTAAAATATAGCAAATAAATAAATAATAAAAAGAGTCATATAAAAACATATAAAATTAACAAAGCTCCACAATCTTAAAATGCGTCAGTTCTTGATCTCGATTCTTAGTAGCTTGCTCGAAAAGCCAAATCTTGACTTTCTTACGAAATATCAGGAGGGAGGGGGCCGATCTGATGTCACTAGGAAGGGAGTTCCAAAGCCGAGGAGCCACCACTGAGAAGGCCCTGTCTCTCTTCCCCGCCAGGCGCGCCTGCAAAGCAGGCGGGACTAAGAGCAGGGCCTCTCCGGATGATCTTACGCATCTTGATGGTTCATAGGGAGAGAGTTGGTATAGATCACAAGGGCCATCCAGTCCACCCCCCTGCCATGCAGGAACACAGAATCAAAGCACCACCGAGAGATGGCCATCCAGCCTCTGCTTAAAAGAGAAGGAGACTCCACCACACTTTGAGGCAGCATATTACACGGCCAAAGAGCTCTTACCTCCAGGAAGCTCTTCCTAATGCTTAGCTGGATTATTAAGAAAGGGCACGAAGGGGAAGGGGGAGGAAGAGGTCTCTGTTGAAAGTTGGCATGGGCAAACCTGGACCTTTCAGGTGTTTTAGACTCCAACTCCCACCATTCCTAGCAGCCTCAGGCTCTTTTCCTCCCCCAGCCATTTAAGCAGGAAAGGGCCTCAGGCTGTTAGGAATGGTGGGAATTGAAGTCCAAAGCACCCAGAGGGCCGGAGTTTTCCCATGCCTGTTTTAGGGACCTTAAAGTGGCGAGCCTCCTTCCAACATTGTGATTCTGGATAGAAAAACAAACAGTTTGAGTCCACAGTGCTCTCTGAGTGTAGGTGAACTACAACTTCAAAACTCAAGGTCAATTCCCAAGCAAACCCTTTCAGTACTTTCTGTTGGTAGTGAGACTTCAATATGCCAAGTTTGGTTCAATTCCATTGTTGCAAGAGTTCAGGATGCTCTTTGATTGTGTGTTAACTATAAATCCCAGAAACTGTAACTCCCAAATGTCAAGGTCTACTTTCCCCAAACTCCATCTGTGTTCACATTTGGGCATATTGAGGATTCATGCCAAATTTGGTCCTGATCCAACATTGTTTCAGTCCACAATGCTCTCTGGATATAGGTGAACGACAACTCCAAAACTCAAGGTCAATGCCCACCAAACTCTTATACCATTTTCTCTTGGTTATGGGAGTTCTGTGTGGGAAGTTTGTGTCTTTCTGCCATTCCTGCCAGGATATCTACCGTGTTTCCCCGAAAGTATGACACCCCCGATTGTAAGACGTATCGGGGGTGTCAGGGGGGTCGGCTAATGTAAGCCGTACCCCGAAAATAAGACGTACCCCCGGCCGCCGCGTCACTCGGTCCCACCTCCTCCTCGGTCCCGCCTCCTCCTCCGCCACCTCCGCCCGCCTCCACCTACCTCCGCCTCCGCCGCCGCCCGCCTCCACCTGCCTCCGCCGCCGCCGCTGCACAGTGGCCCCACGCCTGCGCCAGGCGCGCCTGCAGGCACGCTGGACCTACTGCCCATGCGCCGAATTTCTGCGCATGGGCAGTAGGTCCCCGAGCACGTCAGGCGCGCCTGCGTCAGCAGCGCCTGCGTCAGCGCACCAGCGTCAGACGCGCTCGGTACCTACTACCCATGCGCGGACATTCGGCGCATGGGCAGTAGGCCCGAGCGCAGGCGCAGGCGCGCCAGCGCAGGCATGGGGCCACTGCGACGGCGGCGGTGGCGGCGGCGCATAGCGAGGGAGGTGGGCGATGGAGGAGGCGGAGGAGGAGGAGGAGGAAGAGGCGGGACCGAGTGACGCGGGCCAAAGGGAAAGGCTTACTTTCGGGTACGGCAGGTACCGTCGGCTAATGTAAGCCGTACCCTGAAAGTAAGCCGTAGTGGGGATTTTGGGGGTCAAAAGAAAGTAAGACGCTGTCTTACTTTCGGGGAAACACGGTATGTTGTGTTCATCGAAACAGGCCCAGGTTTCACACTGAGTGTATAAATACATTTGAAAACATATTAACTATATGTATTACTGTGTTAGAGTGTCATTTTGTGTCATTTTGGTTGGTGGTGTGCCCCAGGATTTTGTAAATGTAAAAAATGTGCCGCGGCTCAAAAAATGTTGATAAACACTGTGCTAAAGCGCCGTTGTTCCTAATGTGACATTGGGCAGCTTCCGTGTTGGTGATGGCAGTGCCACACACCTGCTGTCCCAGTTCGCCCACGAAGCCTCACCAGAAGTTGCTCTACATCATATGATGGGCAGCGTGGGACGCTAAGCATACTAGAACACATTTTCTACCCCGTATGATAAGACAGTCTCCATAGGAGCAGAAAACAAGCTCCCCCTCAGCATGACATCCTTTCAAACATTCAATATCATGTCCACTCTCAGTCTTCTTTTCTCCAAGCTAAACATACCGTGATCTCTAACCCATTCTTCATAGGACTGGGTTTCTAAACCTCTGATCATTTTGGTCACCCATTTCCAGATATATTCTAGCTTGTCAATATCCTTCTTGAATTGTGTGTGGTACCTGAACTGGATACAGTCTTCCAGGTGAGGTCTGACCAAAACAGAGTAGAGTGTGGCTATGCTTTCCCACAATCTCAACACTTTTTAACCTGCCACATCTCACTGTTCACTCATGTTCAGCTAGTGGCCTATTAAGATTCCTAGATCCCTTTTCATTTGGGCTATTTTCAAGCCAGGTGTCTGTGCCGATTGCTCTCGCACATAGCTGCCAACTGCACATTGGGACTCTTGGAACAATATACCTTATTGCAGTGTTTTTCAACCTTTTTTGAGTTGTGGCACATTTTTTACATTTACAAAATCCTGGGGCACACCACCAACCAAAATGACACAAAATGACACTTTAACACAGTAATACATATAGTTAATATGTTTTTAAATGTATTTATACACTCAGTGTGAAACCTGGGCCTGTTTCGATGAACACAACATAGATATCCTGGCAGGAGTGGCAGAAAGACACACACAAAGGTCTTGCATAACAGTTGTCGGTCAAGGGAAAACTTCGGCCCTCTGGGTGCTTTGACTTCAACCCACCATTCCTAACAGCCTGAGGCCCTTTCCTGCTTAAGTGGCTGGGGAGGTAAAGTGCCTGAGGCTGCTAGGAATGGTGGGAGATGGAGTCCAAAACACCTGGAAGCAGGGCCGTAGCCAGGATTTTGATTCCGGGGGGCTGAGTTTGGTTCGGGGGGCTGAGACTGGGTGGAAGAGGGTCCACCCTAGCAAACCTTTTGTATTGTTATCCCAATAACCCCATTAATGTGGGATATAATGAGCATGGTGATCAGATCATGATATGAATAAACATAACACTTTAAATAATGTACCAGTAAGGCCTTTTCGCGGACCACCCTGAGAATTTCGGGGGGGGGCTGAAGCCCCCTTAGCCCCTCCCCCCCGGCTACATGCCTGCCTGGAAGGTCCAAGTTTGCCCATGCCAGCTTTCGATTCCATCGCCACATCTATCTTCAGCCTCTGGCGGTTTGAATATATGTGATTATCTACGTGATTTTCTACCTTGTCGCTATGATTATGGTGCTGCTTCTTTAAATTGTTCGCAAACTGACTGTGTTATTGTGCGGATCCCGGAACTGACATTGGATAACACTGTGAGGATACACTTTGTTTTTTGCACTCACTTCCGTGATTTCATCAAATATCATGAGTTTTCCGTAGAGGAGCACTCCGTGAACCCGCTACTTCCTGGTTTGCAACTCCTCCGCTCTCTGTGATGACAACGCCGAACTACCTTATGTAAGACTTTTGATTTTCTCCAGCAGGATTGGGTACTTTGAATGTGTTTTTTTGCGTATGATTATGTATGATTAATTGTGCATTTTCTACTGTGACGTAGCGGCACTCCTTTAATAAGTAAGGGTATTGGAGGTTTCAATTCCCCACGGCACACCTGATGATCGCTCACGGCACACTAGTGTGCCCCGGCACACTGGTTGGGAAACACTGCCATATTGGATAGCGTGCCAACCCTATCCCTGAATCCCAGTTCACTGGAAATGAGTCTTGTCCTACTTGCAACTAATTTACACCCTGTTGTTTGGAACTGGATGTGCACCCCAGTTATACACCACTTTTAGCAAGATACACTTAGTTTAGGATTGCATCCTTAATCACTGCAATCTCAGATGGATGGTTGGGTGGATTAATAATGTGTACGTATGCTTTCTTTTTGTGATATCTCTTTCATAACTTGATGAAAATGCAAAATACATGGAGGTTGCAATGTAGTGGTAAGGCGTAAAGAAAAGATTACGATTGTCAACTAGTAAGTATATCTGAATGATGTTCATCCTATTTCCTTCCTCTTCCCCATTCCCAACTCTTGCAGCCAACAAGCACAAGCCCTGGATTGAGGCAGAGTATCAAGGTATCGTCATGGAGAATGACAATACAGTCCTGCTGAACCCACCACTCTTCGCTTTGGACAAGGATGCTCCATTGCGCTATGCAGGTACATGGATGAAAAAGGGCTGGGAGACCTTACTTGTGGCCAACTTTGATCTCAACCAGGTGTAGGTTTGTTTAGTCACTTCTGCTAAAAGCTTCAAGGGTGCATTGAGTGATGGCATTGTACAATATGTTTACTTTAATGCAGTGCAATCTAACAAAAACTATCAAGTTATGAAATTATATTAGAGTATGCTTTATAATGCCTTCGCATTCATGGGTCAGAAGGCAGGAGCAGAGTTGTTTCCTACTGAAAAGATATTATACTTTGTTGTAATGGTATGACTAAGGATATGATCTTAAATGCGCACCTGATTTTTGCATTGCTTTTTCATTTGTTTGTATTATTTGTACTATTAACGGAGAGATTAATATAGAGGGGTAATAAGGGTTTGGGCAGAAAGGAAATTTGATACTTTGACCCCACAGTTGTTCCCATCTGGACCTTTCTCTCTTGTGACTATTTAACTGAAAACATGCAAGGGCCAATCACATGTGAAACAGATACCGAAGGCATGATCCACCATACTGTCTCTGTTGTTACAATGCACATATTAAGTGCTTGCCAAGCAGGCCCGGATTAACAACTTTTTGCGCCCTAGGCCACACTTTGGAATTACGCCCCCTCTACTACTGGCACTGAAGTTGTTGTTTGGGATCCGGGAAGGGAGGGTGGGGCCTAAGCCGCGCCTGCCTTTCCTTCCTTCCTTCCTCGCCCAGGAGCTTGGGGGCCGTGGCGGGGTGGCCAACTGCCGGGGCTGATTAGGATCCCCGTGCCCCAGGGAGGGAGAGTCGTGGGGAGAGGCCTGGGGGGCCTTCCTTCCTTCGGGGGAGGGGCCTTCCTTGGAGATAGAGAGACATCCACCTGTCTCTGTCTCCTTCAGGGCTCCTCCTCGGTTGCAATGCGTGGCTCAGGGAGAACCTCCCTCCGTGGACTTCCACCTCCAAGCAGGCCCTCGCCTTCCAATTGGTCGAGTCCGCGGAGCCACGTCCATCTGGGAGGGAGGGAGGCTCCCCGATTGGCCGGCTGCCGCTGTTCAGCTTTGATCGATGGGTGTCACAAGGTGGGAGGCGGGGCCAGGAGGTGAGCTCGGAGGACCACTCCCTGCCTCACAGGGAGGGAGGGAAAGAGTGATGTCACCCTGGGAGGCGATGGAGCAAACAAGGAAGGCGGGCCTGGCGGAGGAGGAGGGAGGGAGTGATGTCACCCTGGGGGGCCCCGCTCCCGGCTGAGTAGCGGGGAGGAGGAAGGGAGGAAGGGAGGGAGGGAGGGAAGCCACTGCTGCTGCTGCTGCTCCTCGCTCTGCATGTGCTGCCTTGAGACCAGGCTCCGCACTCCCTCCCTTCCGCCCTCCGGGGCCTTTGTGCTTCAACTCCCGCCATTCCCAAGGGCTGGCCATGGAGGGTTTTTTTAAATTAACTTTTTTTGGTCCGTGAATTGCGCCCCCCTCGGCTTGCACCCCTAGGCCATGGCCTAGGTTGGCCTTAAGGATAATCCGGGCCTGTTGCCAAGTGATGTTCCTAGTAACGTGGCCAATTTTGGTCATACATTTAAGGGAGATCTAATCACAACAATTTTTGTGCTTTTAAAAATAATAATAATAATAATAATATATTTATGTTCCGCTTTCCTCCCCGAGGGGACTCAGAGCAGATTACAGCATATAAAACATCAATAGGAAACCTTACCATGCCAACTGGATTCGATGTGGTTGATCGAGACAGTTTAAGCAGCCGATTTTAATGTTGAGACAAACGTTTTAATGTTTATGTATGCATATAATTTATTTATGTCCCGGCATTGAATGTTTGTCATTTGTATGTTGTGCAATACCTTGAGTCCCCTCCAGGGTGAGAAGGACGAAATATAAATGCTCTAAATAAATAAATAAATATAAACAGACCCAGGCAAACATTCAATGCCTTGTTACAATGAAATACAATGAGACACAAACATATAATACAAGACAAAAAATCACACAAAGCATAATAACGTCCAGGAATAAGATATAAATAAATATTGATCATTCAAAACATTTAAAACCAATTTCCATTATTGTGAAGACTCATAAATGAAATAGGATATTTTGCTAAGCTCAGTCATTAGTGATAAACATGAGCCAGTGAGAAAATTAAGAGAATCCTGAACCAGTGCTTGGCCGCTGTAACGGACTGGATGAGGGCTAACAGATTGAAACTAAATCCAGACAAGACAGAGGTACACCTGGTCAGTCGTAAGGCCAAACAGGGCATAGGGTTCCAGCCTGTGTTAGGCGGGGTTACACTCCCCCTGAAGGCGCAGGTTCGCAGTGATCCTGGATTCATCACTGAGCCTGGAGCCCCAGGTCTCGGCGGTGGCCGGGAGAGTTTTTGCACAGTTAAAGCTTGTGCGCTAGCTGCGCCCGTACCTTGGGAAGTCTGACTTGGCCACGGTGGTCCATGCTCTGGTTACATGTCGAATAGACTACTGCAATGCTCTCTACGTGGGGTTGCCTCTGAAGACTGCTCAGAAGCTGCAATTAGTCCAACGCACGGCACCTAGGTTACTAACAGGAGCGGGGTACAGGGAGCATACAACTCCCTTGTTACACCAGCTCCACTGGCTGCCAATTAGCTTCTGGGCACCATTCAAAGTGCTGGTTTTAACCTACAAAACCCTATACGGTTCTGGCCCAGTTTACCTGTCCGAACAGATTCTCCCCTACGAACCATCAAGAACATTAAGATCCTCTGGAGAGCCCAGCTCTCGGTCCCGCCAAGCCGCAAGCGCTGGTGGGGGACGAGAGACAGGGCCTTCTCTGTGGTCGCCCTCGGCTGTGGAACTCTCTCCCAAGTGATGCTAGATCTGCCCCTCTCTGTTGTCCTTTAGGAGGCTGGTGAAGACCTGATGTGGAACCAAGCCTTCCCAGAATAGGCTGAGATTGGCTATTATCTGAATGTATGACCACGTTTAAAGATCGAGTGGAATTGTTTTAATGGCGATGTGGTTTTATGCTGGGTTTTTATGTATTTTAATATGTTGTTGTAGTTGTTTTTAAATTGTATAGCATTGAATTTTTGCTGTTAAGCCGGTCTGAGTCCCTCAATAGAGGTGAGAAGGTCGGAGTACAAAAGTTTTAAATAAATAAATAAATAAAACAAAACAAAAAAAATCTAAAACCAAAACAAAAACAAAAGTCCCCATTAAAGCCCAGGGGGAAATAGAATCAAAAGTTGAGCATCAGCAGCCCCAAGCCAAGCCCGCTTTCAGTACTATTGATGGTCAAATGGGGGGTGGTTAATAAAATTCCCCAGTACTGTTGTTCTATAACAGGGCTGTCCAACCGGCGGCCCAGGGGCTGTGTGCAGCCCCCAGCCCCTTCCCTATGGCCCCCCAAGCTTTTTAATAAAAAATAAAAATTGAAAAATAAAATAAATAATAATTTTTTTAAAAAAATACCTACTTCCGGTTCGAGCAAGTATTATGAGCACGCAATCCACACGGATTTCGCTGTCAATGCGAGATCACGCCGGCGTTGACAGCAAAATCCCGTGTGGATTGCGTATTCTCGCGATACTCTTCGGCTACTCTACTACTGGATCGCTGAGGCCCACAGACGCGATTAGGACCTTCTTCGACTCAGTCGGTCGTCACCTCTCTCATCGTCCGGGAATTCCTGTATCCTGCGCATTTGGAAAAGGTAGGCCGAAGCCGGGGGCTCCTCAGGGGGCTCCTCATTCCCTCCCCCCATCTCCCCTCATGTATTAAATATAAAATTAAATATATTTAAAGATGAAATAAGGGGAGATGGGAGGATGGAATTAAATATATTTAACATTAAATAAAAATAAGGGGAGATGGGAGGATGGAATTAAATATATTTAATATTAAATAAAATAAGGGGAGAGGGGAGGATGGAATTAAATATATTTAATATTAAATAAAAATAAGGGGAGATGGGAGGATGGAATTAAATATATTTAATATTAAATAAAATAAGGGGAGATGGGAGGATGGAATTAAATATATTTAATATTAAATAAAAATAAGGGGAGATGGGAGGATGGAATTAAATATATTTAATATTAAATAAAATAAGGGGAGATGGGAGGATGGAATTAAATATATTTAATATTAAATAAAAACAGGGGAGATGGGAGGATGGAATTAAATATATTTAATATTAAATAAAAATAAGGGGAGATGGGAGGATGGAATTAAATATATTTAATATTAAATAAAAATAAGGGGAGATGGGAGGATGGAATTAAATATATTTAATATTAAATAAAATAAGGGGAGAGGGGAGGATGGAATTAAATATATTTAATATTAAATAAAATAAGGGGAGATGGGAGGATGGAATTAAATATATTTAATATTAAATAAAAATAAGGGGAGATGGGAGGATGGAATTAAATATATTTAATATTAAATAAAAATAAGGGGAGATGGGAGGATGGAATTAAATATATTAAATATTAAATTAAAATAAGGAGAGATGGGAGGATGGAATTAAATATATTTAATATTAAATTAAAATAAGGGGAGATGGGAGGTTGGAATTAAATATATTTAATATTAAATAAAAATAAGGGGAGATGGGAGGATGGAATTAAATATATTTAATATTAAATTAAAATAAGGAGAGAGGGGAGAGGGCGCCGGGGGAGAGGGCAGAGCCGGGGGCGGGGCGGGGGCGGTGCCGGGGGCGGGGGCAGACCCTACGGCCCCCCAGGTCATCAGTGACCGGAATTCAGGCCCCTGGGCCGGTAGAAGCTGGACAGCCCAGTCTATAAGGTATCCGTGAATTGAACTAACATTGGGCTATGGCCAGCTAGCGACAAGGTCACGGCACAGTAGCAGAAAATGGTGGCGATGGTAGAGCGGCTCTGCTGCACCAAGTTCTCCAGGTCGATACTGAGCAGTGGGAGGGAAGCCCAAGTGGAGCACAACTCAGGGAAGCCACTAATAGAGTTGCAGCATTCATTGCTCTTACCAAGGAAAGTGAACACAAATTCAGGACAAAAAATAAGTTATTCGTCCATACAAAAGTATATATTTATTCTAAAACCATCAAGATTTTTAGCTTGTTTGACCTATAGTCTGGAGTTTGAGGTTAGATTACTTCTTCATGGAGCAGTATAGAAGTAGGAAGAGAGATATCGATGAGTGAAAGAGGACAAGGGGAAATAACGTATCTTGGGCTTCTGCCAGCTTCTAAGATGTGGAAAGTACTGCTGAGTGGCAGCATTTCGTGAAGGCCCAAGAGAGATTCTCCCATATCATCAGGACCCCACCTGGATTACTTTTTTGATGTAGATGTTACATCCCAGGCCTGGAAACCCCTATGACCACAGCACCACGCATGAGTCCAGAATATAATCAAAGAGTTTATTGTAAAAATATATCAAAAGTGTAAGAAAAAAATCAGGAATAAAGAAAGAAGATGTATATCAAGAAAGATTTAGCAATAAGCAGGTACGGACCTAGATAATTTTAAATGGTAAGCGAACAGTATTTTGGCGCCCCCCAACCAATCACTTATATATATATATATAGGGTGCATAGACAAATTTGGGCCCTCCAGGTATTTTGGACTTCCTACTGGCTGTTTGGAATTGTGGGAGTTGAAGTCCAAAACACATGGAGGGCTGAAGTTGGCCCATGCCATCTATCCATCCATCCCTGCTCTGTTCCTATTCTCTTTGAGTGTGTGTGTGTGTGTGTGTGTGTGTATGTCTATTCCCCTTCCTTCCTTCTCAGCCCTATACCCCAGAATATCAAGGCAGAAAATCCCACATTATCTGAGTGTGGACTCAGATATTCAAAGCACATATTGTGGGATATAGGGCTGTGTGGAAGGGTCCTCACCCTTTTCCCTCCCCTCTTCCTATTCTTTGTGTGGGTCTGTACACTCCCCATCCTTCCTCCCTTCTCTCCCTTTTCCCTCCCCTCTTCCTATTCTCTTTCCCCTTCTTACCTTCCCCTTCCTCCCTTCTCACCCTTTCCCCTCCCCTCTTCCTATTCTCTTTTTGTGTGTATGTATATATGTGTGTGTATCAGGTCTAGGCTAATTTCGGGAGCAAGGGCTCGGGGCTTGGGCTAGGTGTCCTCTGGCTGGCAGACTCATCTGGCTGCTCAGTGCTGCTCCCAGCCCCCAGGTAAGGGCACCCATGTGGCCTCCTCCCTCGCCCTGTGCAGGAGACGCGCGGGGGGCAAGGGAGACAAGAAAGGCGGGCGCCTCTGCCCACGGGCGGTCCTACAAGGTAGGCCAAGTAGGCGGCCGCCTAGGGCGCTATCTGGGAAGGGGGCGCCATCCTGGCCCTGCTGATGTTCCTCAGACAGCGCCGCAGCTGCCTGCTTTTGGGCCCCGGCCTTGTGTGCTCCGACGCCGCTTCTGGGCATGCGCGGAGGTTTTCGCGCAGGCGCAGTTGCTCCGGAGCTGAAGTTGAGCGCAGGAGCAACTGCACATGCGCGAAAACCTCCGCGCATGCCCAGTAGCTCCCTTGCGCAGAAGCTTGTAAGCAAAGCACTCCCTATCGGGCAGGCAGGGCGTGCTTCCCTTCTCCTTTTGTCTCTGCCGCGCACGCGTTTGCAGGGAAGGAGAAAAGAATCAGTGAAGGAAGTGTAAGTGAAGGAATGAATGAAGGGCTTTCCTCCTCCTCCTCTGCGATCTCTTCTCTCCCTCCTTCCTTTCTTCGGCACTATTTCTGTCTAGACCTGAGGGGCCTGAGGCTATGAGGAGTTGTGGGAGTTGGAGTCCAAAACACCTACACGGAGGGCCCAAGTTTGCCCAGGCTGCGCTGCCTGTATTCGACCTCATTTGAACATTTTGGCTGTTTTTCTATTTACATTGGGATCCTAATTTTGGACTTATGGGAGACTCCTATGAATTATGAGACGGGTGATAGGTAATATATTCTGATTTTGATGCATTTACATTGCATTTCTTGTTGATTATTATACAGTTCTGCTTAATGTTGTCATACAATATAATACAAATACAATATAACAATAGAATGATGATATATTTTATATTACATGTAATATTACAAACAATATTGCAGTATAGTGGTATTGTACAAAATAGTAATATATAATATTTTATTTTACTTTATTTTGGGTTATTTGAGTTTTATAGGAGTAATGAAAATATTTAGTAGAGGATAATTTTATTTAAATAAATAATGTTATTATTTTATAATAATATAATAGAATGTTACATTATATTATAATGTCAATATATTATAATATAATTATATTGTAATGTAGTATAATATAATTATGATATAATATAGTATGAGTATGGTATAATATATTGTATATGCATTGATACAATATAATACTACTAATGGTATTGTGATATTATAATTGTATATTTAATTTACATGGGGGGGGCAAAATAATGTTTTTTGGGGGCACCAAAATAATGTTTGCCTACCATTTAAAATTATCTTAGACCGCCCCTGCCTCTGCCCCCTTCTCTCTCACCCTGCGCAAGGCAAGCTTGGCGGGGGGAGGGTGTGCAGGGGGAGGGATGAGACGCGCACAGGGTGAGGCAGGGAGAAGGGAAAGGCCTCTGCCTCCTCATCTCTCGCCCTGCCAAGCCTTCCTCCCACCCTGCCGGCACCCCTGGGGGGTGGTGCCGGCCCTGGATGCGCCCTTTGGCCATGTGGCGCCCTGAGGCTTAATTTGCCTCCACTAAGATCCGCCCCTGGCAATAAGCAATAATCCAACAGGAATCCAAATAATCCATCAGAAAACCAAATGTCTCGTACGGATTCGGAGGTAATGCAGTCCAGGAATAGCCAAAATCACAAGAACAACTTAAAATCACAAGCAAAAGGTATACTTAGTAGAACTTGATCATGAATATTAAAAAAACAGTAACAGAAACTTCCAATATGCTTGAATCCCAAAACCAAAGGCAAGAGCCAGAGAACTCAGGCCTAGCTTCTCACTCAGACGCTACGTTGCCTGAACTAACTTTTAAGTAAACAACTTTCCAATTAAAGGCAACCCATGAAAACATTTTGTCTCCCCTGAATTCTCTCTCCAACTTTTCCATGCAATCGCTCTGCCCTGCGATGTCTATTTTCTGCTCTGGGAGAAGGGCATCGGGGGCAGGGCCAAGAGGAAGGGGTGCTGCTGCCGCCATCCCATTGAAGGCTCTGTGGGGCCTGTGTCGGCAGACAGGCCGGAGGAGCGGCGGCTTTAGAGTGCCTGCCATCCCTGGAGGCGATCCAGGCCTGCAGCGGGAGCAGTCGGCAACCTGCGGTGGCTGATCTCCCTGGCGACCCAGAAAACTTGATCGTTTTCCGGGTTGCCAGGGCGATTGACCGCCTCAGATCGCCGACTGCTCTCCCTGCAGGCCTGGATCGCCTCCAGGGATGGCAGGCACTCCATAGCAGGGCGATCAGCTGGGAAACGGCTGGGGGCGAGAGCGGGCGGAGGCCTGCAGCCTCCGATTGCCTGCTGCCTCTCTCTTCTGCTGAGGCGGCAGCTGGGTCCACTCTGCCATCCTCTGGGCTGGGGCCATTGGGCCATTCCAGCTTGGTTTGCACCTTGTCTTCTTGAATGTACTTTTATTTTAGTGGTTTTTATTATTATTATTTTATAATAATTTTATAATAATATAATAAATAATATAATATAATGTTATATTATATTATATTATAATTTCAATATATTATAATATCTATCTATATACTATAATATAATAATTATGATATTAATACTAATAATATATGAATATTTCTTGATATATTCATATGTTAATATTAATGATGTGTAATATATAGTAAATATAGTAAGTAAGTAAATAAATAATGTAGATTAGAATGTAGTTCAGCCTTTAGGTGCGGCCCTCCATAATATTTTTTGGCTCTCATGTGGCCCCTTGGAAAAAATAATTGCCCACCCCTGCAGTAGATTCTCGCTTATCCAACATAAACGGGCCGGCAGAACATTGGATATGCGAAAATGTTGGATAATAAGGAGGGATTAAGAAAAAGCCTATTAAACGTCAAATTATGTTACGATTTTACAAATTAAGCACCAAAACATTATTTGTACAACAAATTGACAGAAAAAGCAGTTCAGTACACGTTACATTATGTAGTAATTATTGTATTTACAAATTTGCCACCAAAACATCGCAACGTATTGAAACAGCTGTGGATCCGGGCAGGAGGCAGACTGCATTCGATAATATAGAATGTAGGATGAACGAAGGTTGGATAAGCGAGATTCTACTGTAGTATATTTCAACGTCATCAAATGGGCATGGTTCAAATTGAATTTGCAAAGTAGATATCTTCTGTGACGGGAAACTAGGTGATGCTGAGAGGCAGGTGGAGTGGATGTGATCTGTTTTACAGAAAAGGAGGAATTGTTGCTTCCTTCATGACTCTTTTCTTTATGTTTCCCTGTCTGCCTCTTCCCAATTATTTCTTCTGGGGACATAGGTGAAATATGTGGATTCCGGATCCATGGGGCAGGGGTGCCTTTTGAAGCAGTGATCCTGGACAAAGCAACAGGCGAGGGATTGATCCGGGCCAAAGAGCCAGTGGACTGCGAAGCTCACAAGGAGCACACTTTCACCATCCAGGCCTATGACTGCGGGGAAGGACCAGATGGTGCCAACACCAA
Source organism: Anolis apletophallus (assembly GCA_030556195.1). Classification (NCBI taxonomy): domain Eukaryota; kingdom Metazoa; phylum Chordata; class Lepidosauria; order Squamata; family Anolidae; genus Anolis; species Anolis apletophallus. The sequence goes on along the minus strand of JARBWK010000006.1, from coordinate 129,657,537 downwards.
GAAGTCCCACAAGTAAGATTGGATTCGGAGTGATGCTGATGCTACTTTCCACTTAATTTTTCAGCGGTTTTAGGGGACATGGTCTTGAATTAAGCCCCACAGAAAAACTCTTCATTCAGGAAATATGTTCTTACATATAATCATCACTACATCACTTTAACATGCATGCGGCATTTCAATGCGAATCTCAGCATTTTCTGTCTAAAGAGCAGCTTATAGCAAGTTAGAGATACTTGTGTATCAGAACCTCCATGATGTTAATGTTTTGTTAATGTGGTCCATGAAGATTCATAGGTAATTTTCTTATGCTCTAAAAATACCTCGAACTGTAGGATGGAATTACATGATGCCTCAACGTGTGTATGAAACTTGTGTTTTCTGATATAATGTGACAGTAGTGATGGGTTGCTTGACAGTAAATAGTGGTGGTTGAAGATGGAGAGACCTGAGCAGTTCTGTGCCCACTGATTCCTATGTAAACGCTTCCCATCCGACAAGACTCCCTCACAGACTCATTTCACTTACTTCTAAAGATGACTGCAGAAAATATGATGAAAAATTACCTGGGAAGAATATTTGTCAGTGAGGATTGATGGGCAAAGAGAAGACTTCACAGAAGCTTCCCCTCCACTAGTATTACAAGAGAAACTAGCTTATGGGACTGCAGTTCCTCTCTTCTTGTAAACATTTAGAAAAACCCTATAAGATGGGTCAATATTATTAACCTTATGTTGGGTGATGATAGGTAGGATGTCCCCTTCTACACTGCCATATAAAATCTAGATTATCTACTTTGAACTGGATTATATGACAGTGTAAAAGGTAAAGGTTTCCCCTTGACATTAAGTCTAGTTGTGTCTGACTCTGGCGGTTGGTGCTCATCTCCATTTCTAAGCCAAAGAGCCGGTGTTGTCTGCAGACGCTTCCAAGGTTATGTTGATGTGGAGATATTGGAAAATATAGATATTTACACATATATTTCAAGCATATTAGAAGCGCTGAAATGTAGAAGAATCAGATTCTCTCTGTATTAGAAAACCAAGCTGATAAGACAAAAGGATGGTTGTCGTAGCACAGAGACCTGATGTTTTTTTGCATCGTGCTTCAGGGTTTTTGTCAGGTTTCCTGGGATTTTTGAGGGGTTTTAGCTGAGTTGGCTGGCTTTAACCTAGCCAGTTCCTTCTGCAACTCATTACATAACCCAGAAATGAAACAGGCCATAAGTGGCCTATCATCCCATTACACTTGGTTCTTTAAGAACTTAAACTTATTTAAATAGTCAATAAGAGAATCTTTTCCTTGCTTCAGGTGAAAAATTTCCCATTCTGAGTTCTCCAATTTTGCCAATGATACTGGAAACTTAAAGTATCCCAGTCTGTCCCTGAAGCCTCAGAAGGCCAATCCGAATCGCTATCAAAGCCTAGGAAGGTATCAGTGTTAGACTCTTCATTACACACTTCCCTTACTTCCTGAACCAAAGTCCAGTCTAGGTCAATATCACTTTCCTCTGACCCTATTTTTTCATTCCCAGAAAAACCTTCAACGGTTTCAGAATCTGAAGGAGCTCTAAGTATCTGCCTGATCTTCTTTCTCTGCTCCAAACCCTCAAGGCTAGAATCACTAGCAGCCCCATTTCTCCCAGCTCCAGTGTCTTGATTACTCAGAGCCACATCCAATTCCATACTACTGCTAGATTTTTTATTTATTTTTTTAATTTTATTAGGCTTCTATGCCGCCACTCCCGGCAGGCTCGGGGCGGCTCACAATACCAAAACAGCAACATAAGAACAGCAATACAGATTAAAACATAGCATAAAACAACATTAAAACATCAAGATGTACAGCAAACGATTAAAAACGACCTGGAGTGGAAGCGGCTTTCAACAGGGGGGTGCATACCAATGAGACCTACACATGGAAGGCTAGCTGGAAAAGAAAGGTCTAGCACTGACTCAGCATCTTCCTTATCACTACTAACAGGAGACACTGAAGGCTCAATTATAACAATGGTGTAGAACAGTGGTTCCCAACCTTCCTAATGACGTGACCCCTTAATACAGTTCCTCATGTTGTGGTGACCCCCTATCATAAAATTATTTTCGTTGCTACTGCACAACTGTAATTATTTTCGTTGCTACTGCACAACTGTAATTTTGCTACTGTTATGAAGGGTAATCTGATGTATTTTCATTCACTGGACCAAATTTGGCACAAATACCTAATGCACCCAAATTTGAATAATTTGAATAATGGTGGGATGGGGGGGGGGGGGGGGTGATTTTGTCATTTGGGAGTTGTAGTTACTGGGATTTGAAGTTCATCCATAATCGAAAAGCATTCTGAACTCCACCAATGATGAAATCGAACCAAACTTGGCACACAAAACTCCCACGACCAACAGAAAATACTGGAAGGATTTGGAGTTGTAGTTCGCCTACATCCCGAGAGCACTGTGGCCTCAAAACAATGGTGGATCTGGACCAAACCTTGCATGAAAATCAACATGCCCAAATGTGAACTCTGGTGGAATTTGGGGAAAATAGACCTTGACATTTGGAAGTTGTAGTTTCTGGGATTTATAGTTCACCTACAATCAAAGAGCATTCTGAACCCCACCAAAGTTAGAATTGGGCCAAACTTCCCACACAGAACCCCCATGACTAAGCGAAAATGCTGTGTTTTCTGATGGTCTTTGGCGACCCCTCTGACACCCCTTTGCGACCCCTCCAGGGGTCCCGACCCCCAGGTTGAGAAACACTGGTGTAGAAGATCTGTGTCCAAGGCACAGGCAAGAGGGGGATGAACTCTCTCTCCTTCCCTCCTGACAGATCAAAAGTATTGATTGATCTCTACAGCTGAACCCTAGTATCTCTAACTTTCTGTAAGCTGCTCTTCAGACAGAAAATGCTGAGACTTGCATGGAGATATTTCTATGATGCTAAAGTGGCGTAGTGATGATGATATGTAGGAGCATGTTTCTTTGCTTGTATTTGAAGATGTATAAAAGGGAAAGCCAATGCCTTTATCCTCACTCTAGTTTGCTTTTGGAGGAAATTCCATGTCAGGGTCTCAGCTGAAAATAAAAGAGGACTTTTCTGCCTCAACAAAGGATCGCCCTTGGTATTAACTCTCCTATCAGCCACAACAATGTGGCCAGCGTAACTGCATGGAGCGCACTTACCTTCTCACCAAAGATACTCACATTTACATGTTTTCGAACTGCTAAATTGGCAGAAAAGCTGGGGCTAACAGCAGGAGCTCAGCCCGCTCCCTAGATTTGAACCGCCAACCTTTTGGTCAGCAAGTTCAGCATCTCAGCTGTTTAACCTGCTGCACCACCGGGGGCTCCATATGGCAGTGTAGACTCATATAATCCATCTCAAAGCAGATAATGTGGATTATATGGCAGTGTTGAAGGGGCCTAAGACAACCCATCGCAGGTGACATAGTGGGAATAGGACCACAAGGAAGCTGTTTTATGTCAGAGCAGTTCTGGCCCTGCCCAGAGATGTTGAAGACATCTCCTCCATGCACTTCCCCTTTCTGGCCCATAGAATATACTCTTGCACCTTGGATCACATCAGTTTCTTGGATGTTTTGTCCTTAGCAAAGAAAAAAATCCAATTAAACCTCTGTTGATGTTTGCATATTTTCTATGCCTGGATTGATTGGGGAGTCTGGGAAAATGCGATTCTAATATTTCTGATTTGAAACGTGGTTTCGTGTCCTTTGAGATTTTACTTCAGAGCTTTCCAAACATTTCATGCTGATGTCACACTTTTTAGACATGCATCATTTCGTGACACATTAATTCAGTTTTACTAGCAAACTGAAGGTTAAACCAATCCCTCCTAAGAGATAAACAGACACACACAAATGGTAATATCAAAATGTATGGGGACACATATCTCATAAAAATGTTTCATTTATGTTGTTTTTTTAAAAAAGATTTATTGCTTATTTCAAATAGGCCCGTTACACTTGCATGACATACCTACACACCAGTCGGCACACTATTTATTTATTTGTTTATTTATGGTATTTGTGCCAGTAGCTTCTCACCCACGCAGGGGGACTCAGCATGGCTTACATTCGCAGCACTACAGGCCGCAACACCACAATCTATCTATTTATGTCTATGTATATAATAAAAGTCAGTGTTTGCGGAGGTGCGGAGGGCAGAGGAATATGTGCCAGCTTTTCGATTGATTGCCACTGTGGGATTATTTGCATAAAGGACTCTGATTGGCCAGCCTCAGAACTCCAACACTCTAAGGCACCAGACAGAGGGAATTGGTTGCCACTGAGAGATAATTTGCATAAAGGATTCTGATTGGCCAGCAAAACAGAATGCAACTGAATGCTTGCAAATGACAGTTTTTTGCCATTGGAAATGGAATGTTCATTTTCTGGGAGGTGCCAAGGAATATGTGACAGCATTTCGATAGGTTGCCACTATGGGAATATTTGCATAAAGGAATCTGATTGGCCAGCCTCAGAACTCCAACATTCTTCGACCTCAGACAGAGGGGATTCGTTGCCACTGAAATGGTATTTGCATAAAGGACTCCGATTGGCCATCCACATTCCAACATTCTAAGGTGATGCAGAGTGAAAAGGAAAGGCCTCAGGCATTCAGACACTGCGGCCCACAGCAGTGACGGAACAGGACCAAACTTGCCACACAGGGGCCCAATGGCCCGCTTCACAACGCGACCCTCACCCAATGACCACTACAGACCAAAATTAGCACACAGAGCCCCCCTGACCCTGGTGCTGTTTCAAGGAGGATGGACCACAGATGATGGGACTTGAAATACCTTCACTCACCTTCCGAGACCGCTGCAACCCTCATCCAAAGAATGATCAAGACCAAATGTGACACACAGAGCCCCCATGACCCACTCTACATCCTGGTGCTGTTTGGAGGGGGATGGACCATGGCCAATGGGACTTGCAGTACCTTCACTAAGTTCCTGAGACCACTGCAAGCCACATAAACATCTAATAGGAACCAATATCAAAAAAGCAACAAAGAGGTAATGCAATGCAATGGTTTATATACATCAATCAAAATAATATATCATGCAAAAGCATCACGATGCACAAGCATCTAAACAAAGAAATAATGAGGTGTAAACCTCTCACTCTATACAAGAATGTAGACCGTTGCGTAGTTCACAGTTCCCCCGTTTCTGATATTAATAAAGTAAAGTACACAGTGTTGGGAATTCCCAGTACTGAAAACCATCAACTATATGGTTGTAGGACAAAAATGAGTCCCAAAAGAACATAAACAAACCCCCCGAGTGACTTATGGCTGCAAAGCCGCCGAACCCAGAACTCCGGGCAGGGACGTAGTAAACAAAGCGTCAGGCGGGACGTAACTCCGCCCACCCAAAGGAGGGGGCAAGGAGGGAGATGCTCCGTGAACAGGGATGCTAGTGAGCGTTGCGAAACGGTCCAGGCAAATGCGGCGTGGAGAGGTCCCCAAGCGTAAAATAAACCCCACAATGGGTAAGGCGTCTCGTCAACGAGATGAAGTACTGAGATCTTTCTCGTTTCGGGTGCTTCCTCAGGACGATTCGCGACCGGGAAAAGTACACCACTATATGGAACAAACACAACATAAGTCCCCCATAGGCATAGAGGGGTTGATGGGCAGGGTAGGAGAATGAGCTTACCAAGTGTTGTCTTCAGAAGTCCCCCTAATGGGAGCAAACCGCTGATGCGGTGGAAAATAACAGGCCAAATGGCTGGTGATGACCGAAGATCCGGTCCAGGTTAAGGCCTAATCGAAGGCTATATCCTAAAAGGCAGGGAGGCACAGCTGAGGCCAATGCGGAGGAGTCTTGATGCAGTAAGTTAAGTTAATAGGGCATTTAAACTGACAGGCTCGTTTAATCCATGGGGTTGCTCACAAGCACATTGTACAATGTGTTTTAATTTGGTCTTGAGTAAGGTAGATTGCAGGTCAGTGTGGGGTGACAACTCCACTTTTTCTAATCCTACGAACTTGAAATCCGGAATGGATTTGTGTACTTCTTTGAAGTGTCTATATAAGTACACATCTTCATTGCCAGAAAGAATTTTCAATCTGTGTTCCCTAATCCTTGCCCTCAGCTGGCGTTTGGTAACCCCAACATAAATCAAGGGACACGAGCCATCCGTGAGGTACACACATTTTTCAGTGGCACACGTACAGAATTGATGGAGTTTGATAAATCTAGATGTGCCAGGAATATGAATCTGCTTCAACGGGCTCACAAAGTCACAACAGATGCAGTGCCCACATTTGAAAGTCCCAGCTTGAAAACTACTTGTAGTTTTTTCTTGGCACCCAAATCTGAATGGGTGAGCCAGTCCCCAATGTTGGTGGTACGTTTATAAGCTGGCATTGGTGGTTTCTCCAATCCTGCAACATCGGCAATAAGTGGCCAGTGTCGTTTGACCACATTGAGGATTTTTTTGCTCTGGGGAGTGTACTTGAGAGGCCAGATTAGCCTGTCTGGTGTGGTCTTGTCCTTATACTTGAGGAGATCGTCTCGTGGTATGGCATCTGCTTTGTGTTTGGCACGAGTGATTAGATCCAGAGGGTATCCTCTCTTTCTAAAGTTTTCCATCAATGTGGTAGCTTGTGTCTCGTAGTCCCTATGGGTGGTGGAGTTTCGTTTAATCCTGATTAGTTGTGAATAAGGAAGATTATTCTTTAATGGTGATGGGTGGCAACTCCCATAATGCAGCAGAGAATTCTTTGCAATAGGTTTCGTGAATGATTTCACTCCCAAACCATCATCACTCTTGAAGATGGTCAAATCAAGGAAATTCACTTCTTTATTATTATATACAGTGGTAAATTTAATGTTGGGATGCCAGGTGTCTAGCCACTGGTCACAGTCTATGTGGCGTGTGTCGGGTTTAAGGAGGAGCAGGACATCATCGATGTATCTCCACCAGTGCAAGACTTTGGCGGCGGTTGTTCCGGATGATGTCTGGGAATGAAGGTGTAGGTCCTCCAGTGACCTCACAAATAAGTTCGCAATGGTGGGTGCGGCTGGGGACCCCATGGCCACACCCCCTTTTTGGATATAGAACTGTTGATCAAATCTAAACTAGTTGTATTCCCTAATGCAGTGATATAGGTCAAGGAGGAAGCCGGTGGGGGGTGAGAGAGGTTTGGTTCTGCTATTGAGAATGCTCTCTATGATAGCTCTGGATTCTTCCAGTGGGATATTCGTATAGAGCGAGGTGATGTCTGAGGTAGCCATAATGGTGCCCACAGGGAGTTTGATATGTTCTATTTTAGTGATCAGATCCGTCGTATCTTTGATATATGAGGGCATGGACCGCACAAATGGTTGAAGGATGTAGTCGAGGTATTTGGCTAATGGTTCCAAAATACTCTCCCTAGCCGAGACAATAGGTCTGCCTGGCACCGGAAAAGAGTCCTTATGGGTCTTCGGAAGGTGGTAGAATACCGGTACCCTAGGATTCTCTTTAATTAAGTACTTGGCTAATTTGGGGTCTTCACTAAGTTCCTGAGACCACTGCAAGCCACATAAACATCTAATAGGAACCAACCTTGGCACACAAGGCCTTCCTCAAATAACCCGGGCACCGCCCGGTCCCCAAGCTAGTAGAATATAAAATCAAAAACATCATATAATCAACACCAATATAAATATTAAAAACCATAACATTAAAATCACTACATAGAGCAATAATTAAAGCCATCAAGCGGAACACATTGTCAGTCCAGTCAAATCCAAAGTGTCAATCCTGTGAGGTCCATAGTACAATTTACGTCTGCTGCCTGAAGGCGTGGTCCCAGAACCACAACTTTTGCTTTTTTCTAAAAGCCAGGATAGATGGAGTCTTATTTCGTTTGGGAGTGCGTTCCATAGGCGAGGGGCCACCGCCGAGAAGGCCCTGTCTCTCGTCCCCACCAGCCGCATTTGCGATGCTGGCGGGAGCAAGAGCAGGGCCTCCCCAGATGATCTTAGGCTGCAAGATGGGACGTAGAGGCAGATGCATTCGGACAAGTAAGCTGGGCCAGAACCGTATAGCGATTTATAGATCAGTACCAGCACTTTGAATTGGGCTCGGAGATGGACAGGCGACACATATTTTGGAAAGCTCTGTTCTATTTCTTTGAGGCAACATGACTCAACCGGGATTTAAATTTGTGCCAAGTACAACTTCCGTTCAGTCCTGGGCTCTTTCATTACCAACTACAAAGCACATTAACAAAGAAGAATACTCGTGAGCAAGCGCAGAGGGCATTCCTCTGATCACTACGTAACTACTTCTCACTCTTGTAGTTTAGAAAGACATAGGGGAAATTCCATTTTACAGTGAACCAGAGAAGTTCACGATGTGGCATCTCTCTTCTTCAGAATGTGTCCAACAAACACTTGCAAATGTATGTCTATTTGAATAAATAAATAATAAACAATTAAAATGATCAAGGGTCTGGAGAACAAGCCCTGTGAGGAGCGGCTTAAAGAGCTGGGCATGTTTAGCCTTCAAAAGAGAAGGCTGAGAGGAGACATGATGAGGATCATGTACAAGTATGTGAGGAGAAGTCAAAGGGAAGAGGGAGCAGGCTTGTTTTCTTCTGCCATAGAGACTAGGACATGGAACAATGGCTTCAAACAGGAAAGGAGATTCCACCTGAACGTGAGGAAGAACTTCCTGCTGTTCAGCAGTGAAACTCTCTGCCCCAGAGTGTGGTGAAGGCAGGGACGGTCTTACAGGTAGGCCAAGGAAGCGGCCGCATGGGGCGCCATCTGGGAAGGAGCGAATTCCCCCACCCGCAGGGCACCGGTGCCAGACAGCGTCCTGGCCCTGCCAATGTTCCTCAGACAGTGCCGCGGCTGCCTGCTTTTGGGCTCCGGCCTTGTGCGCTCCGACACCGTTTCTGGGCATGCGCTGAGGCTTTCGCGCAGGCGCAGTTGCTCCGGAGCTGAAGTTGAGCGCAGGAGCAACTGCGCATGTGCGAAAACCTCCATACATGCCCAGTAGCTCCTGTGCGCAGAAGCCTGTAAGCAAAGCTTCCCCTCTCCCTTTGTCTCCGCCCTGCCGCCGAATACGGTGACCCAATTGGGCAGGGAGGGGGTGGAGGCAAAGGGAGAGGGGAGTGGAGCCAAAGGGATATTGGTGGCGTATTGCCTCCTAACAGCCGCCACCAGAAGTAGCCGCCGCGCGCTGAGGCGAACTCCCTCGCCAGGCCCAATCACGTGTGAACCCTACCACACGCGCCGGCCAGGAGCATAAAGGAGAGACAGGCGCAACTGCGCAGGCAAATAGTAATATATAATATTTTATTTTACTTTATTTTGGGTTATTTGAGCTTTATAGGAGTAATGGAAATATTTAGTAGAGGATAATTTTATTTAAATAAATAATTTTATTTATTATTTTATAATAATAATATAATAGAATGTTATATTATAATGTAGATATATTATAATATAATAGTATTGTAATGTAGTGTAATATAATTATGATATAATATAGAATGAGTATGTACAGGGCCGTAGCCAGGATTTTTATTCAGGGGGGGGGCTGAGTTTGGTTCGGGGGGGCTGAGACTGGGTGGAAGAGGGTCTACCCTAGCAAACCTTTTGAATTGTTATCCCAATAACCCCATTAATGTGGGATATAATGAGCATGGTGATCAGATCATGATATGAATAAACATAACAGTTTAAATAATGTCCCAGTAAGGCCTTTTCGCGGACCACCCGGAGACTTGGGGGGGGGGGGCTGAAGCCCCCTTAGCCCCCCCGGCTACATGCCTGAGTATGTACTATAATATATTGTATATACATTGATACAATATAATACTACTAATGGTATTGTGATATTATAATTGTATATTTGTTTTACATGGGGGGGGTGCCAAAATAATGTTTGGGGGGGGGTGCCAAAATAATGTTCGCTTACCATATAAAATTACCTTAGACCGCCCCTGGGTGAAGGCTCCTTCTTTGGATACAGAGGCTGATGGCCATCAGCCGGGAGTGCTCTGAATGTGATTTTCCTGCTTCTTGGTAAAGGTTTGGACTGGGTAGCCCATGAGGTCTCATCCAACTCTATGATTCTTTGAGTTTATGGGTTCACTTCTTAATTGACTTTCTTTTGTTCAGGGCCACTGTTCATGTGCGTGTGAATGATGTCAACGAGTTTGCTCCAGTCTTTGTGGATAAGCTTTACCATGTGGCAGTGACCGAAGGAAAGCTCTATGACCGCATCCTGCGTGTGGAGGCCATTGATGGTGACTGCTCCCCTCAGTACAGCCAGATCTGCTACTATGAGATCCTGACTCCCAATGTCCCCTTCCTCATTGACAATGACGGTGAGAGCATGCCACACAAATGGGAGAATATTGTTATGGGACATACAGGTTTTGGAATGAGTTGGCTGCTGTCATTTTGCATGCTGTCATTTGGTCTCTTGTTTGTTTGTTCAAATTACAAATCAGCTTTGGGACTGGAGGAATTGCAAGGCATGGGGTAGAACAAAATATGCATAATGACTCTTTCCGTTCTATGTGGCTGTTTATAATTTTCCTTGACAAGCTGCTTGTTCACTCAATACAGCCAAAGACCCCCATAGCTTTCTTTCACAGTTGGAGAAAGCTCTTGGCAGTGGATCTACTGAGTTGGACAGTGGTAGGATTTCCAGCATGCTGATTTTTCCGGTGGATGAGTGGCAAATGTTGTGACTTTGTCACATGTGAATGCTTCCTTGCATATTTCAGAGTTCAATTCAGTAAAGGAAGGATCTACTGGACTGTATGGAAGATAATAATAATAATAATAATAATAATAATAATCCGCCCTTCTCCCTGCGGGGACTCGGAGCCGATTACAGCATATAAACAGACACAGGCAAACATTCAATGCCTTGTTACAGTGAAATACAATGAGACACAAATACACAGACAAAGGTAAAGGCTTCACCTTTCATTTCTGGCTCTGGAGGCGGTGCTCATATCCAGCTCTGGGAAAAGTGCTCTTCTCTATTTCCAAGCTGAGGAGCTTACATTGTCCGTAGACACCTCCTGGTTGTGTGGCCAGCGTGACTGCCTGGAGTGTCTTTTTGCCTTTTCCTGATGAAGTGGTATTATTTATTTATTTACAGAAGTGGTATTATTTATTTATTTACAGAATTTATATTCTGCCCTTCTCACCCCGCAGGGGACTCAGGGCGGACTACAATGTGCACATACATGGCAAACATTCAATGCCATAAACATACAACACATATAGACAGACAGTCAGAGGCTATTTAACACTCCACTTTTCTGGCCACCAGGGGAGCTGTCGCTTCACCACTGATGATGTACTTCCGCATTCCCTGCATGCTTTGCTGGAGATTTTTTTATGGCCGTAAATTAGTTAAATTTGACAATGATAAATCATGCAGAGCCAGGTTGGAACTATAAACTGTCCTTTTATTGGTAAAGAAAACAGAGCATTTTACCGGAGTACATTCCTGCATCTCAAAGCACATCAATCATGGCGACTGCAGTGTTTTTTCTTATCAGCAGTTCAACTCCACCCCCTGACGTACCAGGAGGTCAGAAATCCGGGAATTTATACACATCATCAACACAGAGACTTCATTCTCCAATTTAACCCTGTAATCAACTAACTATATTTCACATATCATGGCAAAGTATTTGGCAGTCAGAAAAAGCACACAGTTACAGATGCATTTCAAACTCATCTTGTCATGCATACTTAGCACTGACAAAATTCGCCTCCCCACACATAGGTGGTACCTAATTTTCCTACTTGACAGATGCAACTGTCTTTCGGGTTGCAAAGGTCAACAACAAGCTACACAATTGGTCGGAAGCTCACTCCGACCCGGGCTGGCTTTGAACTCATGACCTTTCGGTCAATAGTGATCTTAATGCAGCTGACACCCAGACAGCTGCGCCACAGTCCCGGTGGTACCTATTGATCTACTCACATTTGCATTTTTTCAAACTGCTAGGCTGACAGGAGCTAGGACTAACATTGGGGGTTCACCCCATCCTGTGGATTCAAACTGCCAACCTTCAGTTCAGCAGTTCAGCAGCACAAGGGTTTAACTCATTGTACCACTGTGGCTCCACATTATGCTGCAATATATCAATCTCAAGGAGAACCCCCCCCCCGCCCCCGTCCTTTCACATTATTTCCTTTCTTCAGTAGTTATAGGTGCTCTGACTTGTTTTTTTTATACTGCAAAGTGTTGTGCTCTTTTGCTGTTTCCTGCAAAATAACATAAACACTGGGAAGATCAGATCTGAATATCCTAAACATATCTTGGACAGCGATTTCCCTTGACTGTTCAAATTAGAAAGATGTACCTACAATATGTGTACCAGAAGCATGATTGCTGCCACATAAAGTGTAGAGCAGGCCTGGGCAAACTCCGGCCCTCCAGGTGTTTTGGACTACAACTCCCACAATTCCTAACAGCCGGTAGGCTGTTAGGAATTGTGGGAGTTGTCGTCCAAAACACCTGGAGGGCCGGAGTTTGCCCAGGCCTGGTGTAGAGTGTCTCAAAAGGATAGAGACATGTTGACTGTTGCTTGGGTTATTACTGGAATTATTACCTGGGTTATTACTGGAAGATATGTGTGGATATGAGTATGGAAGGAATGAAAAATTTCAGTTTTTCATTCCTTCCATACTCATATCCACACATATCTTCCATCCTTGTTTTGAAAAGAAAAGGTACCTATGAGCATACATATTTCTTTTTGTCAAGTTTCTTTTACTTTCTCTCTCTCTCTCTCCATTTTTTCACATGGTCTCCCGTCATTTAATATTGCATTAGATTGCCTTTCTTAGTTTGCTGTGATGAGTCTTGTAACTCAAACTTATTGTTTGTGGCCAGGGAACATTGAGAACACTGAGAAGCTGCAGTACAGCAGTGACCGTCTCTATAGGTTTACTGTGACAGCCTATGACTGTGGCAAGAAACGGGCCTCCGATGATGCAGAGGTGGAGATTCAGGTGAAGCCCACTTGTAAACCCAGTTGGCAAGGTAAGAAGGCATTTTCACGGGTATATTTCCTTCCCCCTCCTCATTTGACTTTCCATAATTTTATTTATTTATTTATTTATTTATTTATTTATTTATTTATTTATTTATTTGGACTTGTACACCGCAACTCCCAGCAGCTTGGGGCGGTTTACGACACAATTCAATAAAACAAACAATGGGCAAAACATACATGTAACATAATAAGTAAAACAGCAAAATAAAAACACAGCTAAAATCACAAGCTAAAATCACAAGCTTTCGAAGGCCTGTCTGAACAAGTGTGCCTTGCAAGTCCTCCGAAAGGTGACCAAATTTCGGAGAGCCCGCGTTTCCGGTGGCAACGTATTCCAAAGAGCCGGGGCGATGATTGAAAATGCCCTGCGCCTTGTCGAAGTCAGGTGGAAAGACTTCACACTAGGGATGTCTAGAAGATTCTGGTCTTCTGAACAAAGTGATCTCGGAGGGTTATATGGAATCAGGTGATCCCGTAGGTACACTGGCCCCAGACCATACAAGGCCTTAAAAGTAAGAACTAACACCTTGAAAGTGATCCGGTATTCAATTGGTAGCCAGTGCAGGTTCTGCAGTATAGGTGTTACATGGCGGCTCGTGGGTTCCCCCGCAAGCAGCCGGGCTGCAGCATTCTGCACTAGCTTGAGTTTCCAGATCACATTCAAGGGAGGGCCAATGTAAAGAGCATTACAGTAGTCAAGTCTTGAGATGACAGTGGCTTGGATTACCATGGCCAGATCATTCCATGAGAGATAGGGAGCCAGACGCTTCGCCTGTCGCAGATGGAAGAACGCGATTCTGCTGACATTGGAGATTTGGGTCTCCATTGACAGCAGAGGGTCCAAATGGACACCAAGGCTTTTTACTGATGATGACGGGCATAATGCCTTGCCATCCAGGGTCGGCAGTTGGATTTCCCTATCGCCCGGACGACCCAGCCAAGAATCTCCGTCTTTGCCGGATTCACCTCCAACCTACTGGCTTGCAGCCATCCAGTAACGGCTTCAAGGCATAGATGGAAATTATTGGGTACGGATTCCGGCTGGCCCTCCATCCTCAGAATGAGCTGAGTGTCATCAGCGTACTGGTGACACTCGAGCCCAAAGCTACGGACCAGCTGAGCAAGCAGTCGCATATAGATGTTAAATAACAAAGGGGAAAGGATGGCTCCCTGAGGGACCCCACAAGACAAGGGGGATCCCCCGGAAACCAGCCCACCCCTCTGCACTCGCTGCTTCCGATTGTGGAGAAATGAGGACAGCCAATCTAGAGCTGTCCCCCTCACTCCAACCACGGCGAGGCGGTGCGTCAAAAGATCATAATCGACTGTATCAAACGCTGCTGTGAGGTCCAATAACACAAGCAGTGCTGATCCGCCTTGGTCAAGCTGGCAACGCAGCCGATCTGTGATGGAGACCAAAACTGTCTCCGTCCCATGCCCTGAATGGAAGCTGGACTGGAAGGGGTCTAAGCCAGCTGTGTCATTTAGGAAGGTCTGCAACTGCTGCATTGCTGCCCTCTCAATCACCTTGCCCAGAAACAACAGATTCAAAACTGGGCGGTAATTGGAGGGAACCGAGGGATCTAACCCTGGTTTTTTCAGCAATGGAGCGACCACGGCCTCTTTCAAGCCCTCATTCTCTGAATCCTTTGATTGCTTTTTAAAAATTAGTAATAATTATTATTATAATAATAATAGCTGAGCCTGGAACCCCAGGTCTCGGCGGTAGCCAGGAGAGCTTTTGCACAGTTAAAGCTTGTGCACCAGCTACGCCCGTACCTTGGGAAGTCTGACTTGGCCACGGTGGTCCACACTCTGGTTATATCCCGTATAGACTACTGCAACGCTCTCTACGTGGGGTTGCCTCTGAAGATTGCCTGGAAGCTGCAATTAGTCCAACTCTTGGCAGTCAGGTTACTAACAAGAGCGGGGTACAGGGAGCACACAACACAACCCCTTGCTGCGCCAGCTCCATTGGCTGCCAATTAGCTTCCAGACACAATTCAAAGTGCTGGTTTTAACCTATAAATTCCTATACGGTTCCAGGCCAGTTTACTTGTCTGAACGTATTCTCCCCTATGAACCATCAAGGACACTAAGATATTCCGGAGAGGCCCTGCTCTCGGTTCCGCCTCCTTCGCAAGCGCATCTGGTGGGAACGAGAGACAGGGCCTTCTCCGTGGTGGCCCCTCGGCTATGGAACTCTCTCCCGAGCGAGATCAGATCTTGCGCCCTCCCTCTTGTCCTTCAGGAGGCTAGTGAAATCCTGGCTATGGAATGAAGCATTCCCAGAATAATGGCTGAGACTGGTTAAAGACCAAAGTGAGCGAACACATATGCGGACTGAGTTGAACATGATTTTATTTTGGCGATTTGGCTTATATGTATTTTACCTATTTGTATTTTAATCTTGTATTGTTGTAGGATGTTTTAATTTGTATTAGTAGCATTGAGTCCTTGCTGTAAGCCAGTCTGAGTCCCTCTACGGAGGTGAGAAGATCGGGATATAAAAGTTTTAAATAAACAAATAATTAATAAATAATACTAAATATGCGTTATTTATATTCTTCTCTATCTCTCTGAGGGGACTCAGTGCGGATTACAGAATACACATACATGGCAAACATTCAATGCCATTATACAGTTAACAACAAAGACTTACACTACAGATAGAGGTAAAGGCTTCCCCCTTTTAAACTCCGGTGTTTTTGGAGGCTGTGCTCAACTCCGGCCATGGGAGGTGCTCTTGTTCCATTTTCCATGGCAAGGAGCCTGTTGTGTGTGGACGCCTTCCTGATCATATTGCCGGCATGTCTGCATGGGGACCTTTTACCTCCCTGCCAAAGTGGCACCTATCGATCTATTCACATTTTTGTTTTGAAACTGCTAGGTTGGAAGACACTAGGGCTAACAGTGGGAGCTCACCCTGTCCTGTGGCTTTGAACTGCTGACTTTCCAGTCGGCAAGTTTTTCTGCAGTTGGCGGCTTAACCCTCTGTGCTACCACGGCTCCTTTTCCTTACCTTACAGTTGCCCTTTCACTTGAATATTGCCTGCTCTGATCCATATCAACATACAGAAATGCCATAGTGATATACAGTATCTTTTCGCCTGAGTCCAAGAGAAGAAGGAATTCCTTTGAAGATGATGCTCATCACATATTATTTTGTCATTTTTAAATAATAATTTTTGACTGATTTATTGAAAAAGACCCAGAAAGGATGAGTTAATCAACAAATTGTGTCAACTCTAATAATAAACATTCACACTAAAAACTCCTTGGATCAGGAACTTGTGTTATTCTGTGTTACTATATACACCGAGAGTACTATAGAAATAATAGCCACAATAGTGATAATGGTGACTAACTAAACTTTGCTGCAAATCTTAGCTTTCCTTAGAATCTTAGAATCATAGAGTTGGAAGAGACCTCGTGGATCATCCAGTTCAAGAAGCAGGAAAATTTCATTCAAAGCAACCCCTGACAGATGGCCATCCAGCCTCTGTTTAAAAACCTCCAAAGAAGGAGCCCCCACCACACTCTGAGACAGAGTGTTCCACTGCTGAACAGCTCTCAAAGTCAATAAATTCTTCCTAATGTTCAGGTGGAATATCCTTTCCTGTAGTTTGAAGCCGTTGTTCTGCATCCTAGTCTCCAGGGCAGCAGAAAACAAGCTTGCTCCCTCCTCCCTGTGACTTCCACTCACATATTTATACATGGTCCTTGTCATGCCTCCTCTCAGCCTTCTCTTCTGCAGGATAAACATGTCCAGCTCTTTAAGCCACTTCTCATAGGGCTTGTTTTCCAGACCTTTGATCATTTTAGTCGCCCTGCTCTGGACACATTCCAGCTTGTTAACATCTCCCTTAAACTTTGATCTACCAGCATATTCTGGCTTTGGCATTTGCCGTAAATGAAATAAATTAGAACCCTGAGATTTTACCTAATATTTATTTATTTATTTGCTTATTTATTATTCGGTCTTGTATGCTGCCACTCCCCGAGGGCTCGGAGCGGCTCACAATACGACATATTTATTTATTTATTTATTCGGTTTTATATTCCGCTCCTCCCTGCAGGCTCTGGGCGGATCACAATTGCAAACATATAATAAACATACAATAAAAACACATAGTAAAAACACGATACATAACCGAGATGGAACGGGTCAACAATTCTTTAACTGAAGCAGGACGAGCCAATCACATTTGGGTTTAGCCAAACGCTAGCCTGAAAAAAGCCGTCTTACATTCCCTTCGAAAGGGGAAGAGTTCAGGGATCGCTCGAATATGCTCAGGGAGCGAGTTCCAGAGTACTGGAGCCGCAGCAGAGAAAGCTCTCTGTCTAGTGCTGGACAGGTGGCAGGAGCGAGACGATGGAACCACCAACAAATTTTGCTCTTCCGAGCGCAGTGATCTCGGGGGAACGTACGAAGTAAGGCGGTCCCTCAGGTACACAGGCCCCAAACCATACAAGGCCTTAAAGGTTAAAACCAACACCTTGAAGGCAATCCGGTACTCGATGGGGAGCCAGTGCAGTTGCCGGAGGATGGGAGTGATGTGCTCCCTCACTGGTACTCCCACCAGCAAGCGAGCCGCAGCATTCTGCACCAGCTTGAGTTTCCGGATTGTCGACAAGGGAAGGCCAACGTAGAGGGCGTTACAGTAGTCCAGTCTCGAGATGACCATCGCTTGGATCACCGTGGCCAGGTCATCCCTGGACAGGTAGGGGGCCAGTCGCCTAGCCTGTCGTAGGTGGAAAAACGACGTCTTGCTGACCATGAAGACCTGGGCCTCCATGGTCAGCAAGGAGTCCAGTTTAACACCTAAGCTCTTAACCAAGGGTGACGGGCTATCACACTTGGTTTTGTGCCATCACGCCCAGGCAACTAAAGAGCTAAAACTAAAGATGTGCTTTCTTTCTAAAGCCTGGGGGACTGCAGGTGTCTTCTTTTCGATGCTCAGGGGTCCCAAAAAGCCAAAAACCACTTCAGGTTAAAGTTGAACAGCATACACAAACTTTATTCAAGCAAAGTCCTTGGCAGACTTGGTTCAGTTCTTAATGGTTACAAAAACAGACTTGGTTGATGGGATAAAGATTGAAAAATCTCCCTTTGCTACCACCTACAGTATGTTAAGGAAATCCGGGGATGTTCCCTATCCTGACTTTGGCTGGCTATTTAGAAAGAACGGATCAAAAAGTCAGTTTTATAGACAAACCTAGTGAAGGTTGCAGCCAGATAGCAGCCAGATAGCCCCAAAAAATACAGCAGGATAGTATAGGACTAAAGCAAGGTAAACTGGCTAGCTATCCATACTACAACACAAAATTAAGGTAGTTAGAAGACCCTGTAGTACTTACAATGGCCTTTCTAAGATGACCTAGCTTGACCAAGGCACATCTCTAGCTGAGAGAAGACTAAAGACTTTTCAAAATGGAGATCCCATCCCCAGGAAGAAAAGGGGCGGGCTCCAAACCAAAAGGATACTTTTGCAGCCAATACTGCAAGTCCTATCAAACAGGCTGCAAAGCTTAGCAAATGATTAACCAACAAGGTGCCACTGAGTCTGCAATGGACCCTAGAAAAAACTGCAAAGGATGCTTTTTCCTTTTAACTATGGGGCAATGCAAACAGATTTTTATTGTGAATATTGTAAAAAATATTGTGAATATTTGGAATCCAGCTTTGATCCCTCTTTAGGAGAAAGGCAGCCTACAAATGCAGCAAATGTATAAAGTAAATAATAGCTATTTCTCCTCTCCCACCCACTCCCCAATTCAGACTGCATGTGATTCAGTGGGAGAAGCTCATGTTTCCAACCCACTTGTTCTTCAGAGTGACTATTGCCATGCAGATGGGTGGGTGGTGATCAACTGTTGTTTTGCTATGGGTTACTTTGGATGTGCATGCAAGTATCTTAGGGCCGTGATTCTACTAGGCTCACCCACAAACACAACCTTATAAGCACAACCAAAAGTCCAGCCAGATTATTTATTTTTTTATTTATTTACTACATTTCTATACCGCGCCTCTCAGCCCGAAGGCGGCTTAAGGCGGTTAACATATGGCAGAAGATGCCAACAAGATAAAAATAAAATCAAAACAATTAGAGTCTCACAACATAGAGTTAAGGAGAATTGCATACCAGTGCACACATATACAATACAGTAAGCAATCTGAATTATATACATAACAAATAACTAGTGGAGGCTTGAAGGAGGTTGCTATTTCCAACAGCCTGGAATGTGGCAGGCCGCCACCTCCAAGGTCCCCATTCCTACCGGCTGGAAAGCGGTCCCCGAGTGTCCCATTGCTCATTTTGAGCCTCATTCCTATACGATTTTGGTCGCTGCTGCATTTTTACGACGTTTTGCGGCTTCTCCGGTCCCTTCCGACAGGCTCGCCAGGCTAACGCGCAAACGCGGAAGTAATCCCGTCCTGTTCGCTGTGGCCGCGGCTTGAATTCCCCCCGCTCGCCGCTTCCACCCCCGAGAACGCGGAGTGGATTTTGCGTCTTTTTACCACCTTTGGCATCAACCCCCTTCAAGTGACTCCCTAAATGCTTCCCTATCTATCTCCTAATTCGAGCTTCATCATACTTTGAAGAGCCAACGCGGCTAAAAATGGACCAGGTTTGAATTATTCAAGTGGCTTTCCACTATGAATTGTCTCTCTACTATGAATTGTTTCTGTAGACGCGCCTCCTCTACTGTATATTTGCATGTGTTGCATATACCTGCATGTATAGATTGATATTGCTGACTTTGCTATGATGTGTTGCATATATCTGAATGTATAGATCAATATTGATGACTTTCACTATGCTGCTTAGCTAATGTTATTCACCCTTATTATATTTACTATTTTGAAAACAGTTATTGTGTTACTGTCTTTCTTACCAGTGCGAACCTGTACATTTAAGAACATAAGAACATAAGAAGAGCCATGCTGAATCGGACCTCAGCCCATCTAGTCCAGCATTCTGTATCACACAGTGGCCCACCAGTTGTACACGGGGATCTCGAGCAGAAGGGAGGGCAAAACCCTGACCTGCTCCTGACCCCCCACAACCAGTACCCAGGGAAATCCTGCCTACCTCAACCAATTTCCTGTGGTTCTCCTTGTTGCTCCCTAGCAATTGAAAAGGGCCAGGAGATTCAGGAGGATCAGAAATAACCAGAAATCCTCAAAGGTCACCTGCCTCATGGTTATAGCGTCCCCATTGACCCCTTCAGATCAACAGTATAATAAGATCTACTGATGTAGAGTGGACACTGTGTATAAACCAATCAGAAATAAGAACAAAATCAATTATACCGGCAGCAACTAATCATGTCAGAAGCAGTGGCAACCAGTTAGTTTGACCTCTGGAAGGTTTGCCAAGTTAATTCTCTGGCCTAATATCATTTTCTTGCTTTAAAAACTTCCAACAGGTTGGAATAAGAGGATTGAGTACACCCCAGGGACAGGCAGCCTTGCTCTTTTCCCCAGTATCCACCTGGAAACATGTGATGAGCCCCTCTGGAACATCCAAGCCACTGTGGAACTGCAAACAAACCATGTGGCCAAAGGCTGTGACCGTGACAATTATTCTGAGAAGTCTCTGCGCAAGCTCTGTGGTATGTATCGTCTTAACCTCAAGCTATGCTAGGAGGAGGAGAGAAGGAGCAAGCGGTGGTGTTACAAGTGGATGGAGACATCCTTCCAAAGACATCCATGGCCAACTCTTGTGAACCTCCACCTCCTGAGTAATAGAGTAATTGACATGGAAGCCAGAATCCCATTGGAGCACTACACAATTGTATGATCGCATCACTGGGATCCCAGTGCTGCTAGTTGTACCAGAAGTAGGCACAAGGAGCCCTCTCACTCCCTTGTGAGTTGGTGGTTGTCAGATTATTGCATTTTGAATAGCAATTCATGAGTCAGCACAAGATATATTTTCGCAGTTTGAGATGACCTGCAGTGTGACATGTTTGACACCAGATGGCGCTGTCTCAAGACTGCTAAATGGAACCTTGAGGAATGTCAGTTACAAAGTGACAGTTGGGATTTAATATCTGTGAGGAAAGGATGTTTAGAAAGGTAGCTGTGATGGCTGTTGTTTTTCGATGTTTTGCCAGTTATTGTTAAATACAATTCAATACAAAGTTATATATTTACCTTGTGAATTGAATGAGAGTTTCATTATTCACTCGAACAGAGACTGGAGTTTTTCGGCCGATGGGGGATTAAACTTCTATATTTCTGTTGCCTACCCGCTGTGACATAAATACTCATCGCCGTAGAGTGGTTTGGGAACTGGTTGGTTATTGTGTAATAACAGGCCCGGGTTAACTCATTTTGGCGCCTGGGCATAGGCCACGGGCTTCCTCCACATGGGAAGCCCCACCCCCAGGGGCGCTGAGGGGCATGTGCCTGGTGCCCTGACAAGGCAGACACTGGCGGGCATGCGCGCGCAGCAGGAGGGCACCTCTTCCTTCTCCGCCGTGTTCCTGGGTGCCGCGCATGCCCAGCAGCGGCACCGGAGGCTTCCCTTCCTTCTTCCTCCCAAGGAGGAGGAGGAAGGAAGAGAAGCCCCTGGGACCCCTGCCGGCCATGTGCGGCACCCAGGGACATGGGCAAAGGAGGCAGAGGCGCCCTCCTGCTGCACGCTTGCCCGCCAGGCACCAGTGGCCCTGGGGGCGGGGCTTCCCTCCACTTCATCCTCCTCACGCTCTCCTTCCTTGACGAGGGGGGGGCGCCATTCCCTCCTCCCCGCCCTCGCAGCGCTCTCCCCCCGCCCTCCCCTGAGAGAGAAAGAGAGAGAGAGAGTCATCATGCCGCACATTGCGGTTTTGCTTGAAGTTTTTTTTTTTGGTCCTTGATCTGCCGCCCCATTAGGCCTGCACCCATAGGCCATGGCCTAGTGTGGCCTTATGGGTAATCCGGGCCTGTGTACTAAGTGAGTTCAAGAGCTGTTGTACAATTGGATGTGCAAGTATGGGATCTATAGCATAACTATGGTGGTGTATATTTACGCTGTGCTAAAAGTATATGGACTGTTGGCCCATGATCTGACCACTGAGCACAATCTCCTGAGATGTTCTCCTGTGCAAGATCTGTTGGGTGGGTGGGCTTATTAACAAAAGACCACCCCCATAAATGTACAGCAGAGTAGCTTATTAGCAAAAGCGTGACCCAGCACCAGTAGCTCAAAGTGATAGAAAGAACAAAAACGCACCGAGTAATGTTATCTCTTCCATAGGAGGCTTTTCTTTATAGCAAAATAATACGGTTGCCGTATTTACAAGAACAAGGTTTCCATAACACAAATAAAGTTCTTTATACCCCCTTCTTTGCTTCCATGCTGGGCTTCTTTCTCATTCAGATAAACAGCTTCACTCTCACAGAGCCTCTTCTCACACCCAAGTTACACTGGAACTTCACACAGTAGCTTTTTACACACAGCAGCCTTCATAGTGGAGCTTTACACATGAGACCTTCTCTCACCAAAGCCTTCTCACACCAGGCCTCTCACACACTGAGGCCTACTAACACTGAGGTTTACCTCACACTAAGGCCTCTCTAAGACTGAGGCAAATTAACACTGGAGCCTTGCCATACTGACACTGGAGCCTTGTCATACTGAAGCCTCTCACTGAGCTTCCCCTCCCACTGAACTTACACAAGAGCTTCACACAGTAGCTTTTTACACACATCAGCTTTACACACGAGGCATTCAATCTGGGGCTTCTCTCACCAAAGCCTTCTTACACCAGGCCTCTCACTCACTGAGGTCTCCTAACTCTGAAGCCTATCTCACACTGAGGCCAACTAACTCTGAGGTTTACCTCACACTGAGGCTTCTCTCATACTGAGGGCAACTAACACTGAGGCGTATTAAGCTGCAAGCACACCTACTTACGTACAGTATATTGAACTGTGATTTTTGCTGAGTCATTGCATTCATGTAACCCTTTCAGTGCTTGACTCACATTTTTGTAACTAAAAATAATACCTAGTTAATTTTTAATATTTCTGACAATATCCACTGAAGTTAATGGGAACCACATAAAAGCACTTTATGGCCAGCGGCCAGCATACCTCAGGGACCGCCTCTCCACCGCCAGTGGTCGCCAAAACTCCCCCAACTAGACTTACCGCATGTCCCAGGCCCCAGGGAAGTACGCCTCAAGTCCACGAGACGTAGGGCCTTCTCCATCTCTGCCCCTGCCCTGTGGAACTCTTTGCCTCCCCACATGAGGGCCATGCACGACTTGAGGCCCTTTGCTCAGGCGCTTAAGACTTGGCTTTTTAGCAGAGCGTTTAATGTTTAATACAATCTACATCAGGGGTGCCCACACCTTTTCAGCATGCGAGCTACTTATAATAAAACCAAGTCAGAAAGATCTACCTACCTCCTCAAGGCTGGAGAGGGGAGGGGAGGGGCGGGGCTTGGCATGGCCTGGCTCCGCCCCCTCTGGCTTCAGCTCTACCAGCAGCTTCTCCAGGCTTGAGGATGGCAGTGCCAAGCCAGCCTTGTGTTAGCTATGCTACCACTGGCTTGGCATTGCCATCCTCAAGCCTGAAGAAGCTGCTGGTAGAGCTGAAGCCAGAGGGGGGGCGGAGCCAGGTCATGCCAAGCCCCGCCCCCTCCCCTCTGGCTTTGGAGCTACCAGCAGCTTCTCCAGGCTTGAGGATGGCAATGCCAAGCCAGTGGTGACATAGCTAGCACAAGCCTGGCTTGACACTGCCATCCTCAAGCCTGGAGAAGCTGCTGGTAGAGCGGAAGCCAGAGGGGGGGAGCCAGGCCGTGCCAAGCCCCCCCTTCCCCCTCTGGCTTTGGAGCTCCCAGCAGCTTCTCCAGGCTTGAGGATGGCAGTGCCAAGCCAGTGGTGGCATAGCTAGCACAAGGCTGGCTTGGCTCTGCCCTCCTCAAGGCTGGAGCAGCTGCTGGGGTGCCGAAGCCAGGGGAGGGGCGGGGTTTGGCACGGCCCAGCTCCGCCCCCCTCTGAGAAGCACCCCATCCGGCTGGGATCAACCTCCTTTGGTCCCGGGATCGACTGGTCGATCGCGATCGACTTCCTGGGCATGGTTACTGCTGTACATTCTTATGCAATGTTTTATGTAAATCACCTGGAGCATTTAATGGAGGGCGATTAATAAGTGAGAAATTGAATTGAATTGAATTGTATGATTGCACTGCTTAAATATTTGTTCATTTCCAATTTGATCGTTCAAGATATCTTTCTGAGAAATCAAAATAGACTTTCCAGGTTGGACCTGGTTTTTATTTTGCTAACAATGGGCACTTTTCACCTAATGGATCTCCTTATTATCCTCTCTGGCTATCCCAAGGTGCTGCCACAGGTGAGATTGACCTTCTGCCTGTGCCTAGCCCCATGGCTAACTGGACAGCACGTCTCTCGGTCCATTACAGCCAGGATAGCAGTCTCATCTACTGGTTCAATGGCAGTCAGGCCACCCAGGTGCCCATAGGCAGCGGAACTGGTGCTCTCGAAGGACTGAGTGACCATTTTACTTTGTCTCTGTGGATGAAACATGGCGTGGCACCAAGCAAGAGCAAGAGGGAGGAGGAGACAGTGATCTGCAGCACCATGCAGAGCGGTGAGGACACTCCCCTTTATCTAAATCGAGCTAATAGCCTTACTATTGATTGGAATGAGATAGTTATTTGGGCCAGCAGTTGCAGGAGGATGGCAGTGAGCTTTAGGATAGATCTGTGTGTTTCTCCTTGCTTGCCTACTGCTCTGATGCACCTGGACATGCTGTTTTCTGTCTGTTTCTGAATAGGGAATGATGGCGGGTGGGAAGCCTTTTTCCTTTGTCTTCAGACACGTGACAGAGATCGAGAAGAACAATGGGGCTCTTGGCAATAATAGCTTTGGGTTTTTTCTATGCAAAGGAGATTCTCACCCTACCAAACTGTGATCCCTCTGGAGCAGGGGTGCTCACACTTTTTCAGCATGTGAGCTACTCTTAAAGCAAAACACACAAAAAGACTGGGTAATATCAAAATAGCATATATTAGTGCATAAATAGATACGTGGTGAATGCTGGAAGGGAGCAAGAACAATGATCACTCCCTGGCGCTTACATACATCAATCTAGGCATAAATACCATACACAAGAAAAGCGCTGTGTGGTTCTCAGGCAAAGTTCCAGGAAAGGGCTTGACAGAGCTCAAGAGGGGCAGCGAGGTAAACAGTTAGGATGGGAATCAAAATACACAGGCTGAAGGGAAAGATAAACAGGAGTTCAGAGCCTGGAGCGATCCCAAGCCGCGAAACATCAGCGGTGGAGGCAAACGCCTCAATGTGTAATCCAAGCTCCTAAAGCGGCCGATCGCCGGGAGCAGAGTTGCACGAATGCGCTGTGCCTCGGAGCCGGAGCAAAACACGCCGCGTTGGAAACCAAGCCGGAAGAGAGCCACAAACTGGAACAGCAAATCAAACCACGAGGGAAACGCCGGGCACGCCGCAACGGTTTCAGCTGCAGGGGGCCCGATCCGTTTCGCCGATAAACGGCTTTTTCAAGCGGCCAAGTGCATTGGAAATCACAGGCGTTTCACAGAAGTGACATGGAAATCATAGCATCGTGCGGTATCATGGCCCCATCATAGGCAATTCCATGGACCCGACTCTTAAAGCAACCAAGTCCAAAAGATCTACCTGCCCCCGTGCGCTTCCGCCGCGGTGCGCTCCCGCCACCACGCGTGTTCCTGCTGCTGCTTTCCGCCCGCGCAGCGCTTCTTCCACCTGCAGGGCATTGCAGAAAGGAGAAAGCACGAGGTACTAGTAGCTCGCGAGCTACCTAATGAGCACCCCTGCTCTGGAGACTATCCCCGGTAAAGAGGGAATACTGGCGCACAAAAGAGCATATAAATAATCTCAGAACAGTTAGGGAAGATTGATTAGAATTCTGCTGCGGCTGTTGTTGCTAATTGTCAGATGTCCCTTCTGTATTCATCTGCAGAAGAAGGCTACTCCCATTATTCCCTGGCTGTGCATGGATGCCGCATAGCTTTTCTCTACTGGCCATTGCTGGAGAGTGCTAGGCCTGTCAAGTTCCTCTGGAAACTGGAGCAGGTGAGGAAAGAGATGCCCGATTTATTATTTTATTTTTGGCTCACCTCCCTCCATCTTTTTTTTGTTTGTTTGTTTGTTTATACACACATGCACAGACACATACCATATACTGGTCTCTCCTTTTTCTCTGGGCGCAGGTCTGTGATGATGAGTGGCACCATTATGCTCTTAACCTGGAGTTCCCCACTGTTACACTTTATGTGGATGGTGTCTCCTATGACCCCGCACTGATCCATGACAATGGGCTCATCCACTCCCCACGGCGTGAATCTTCCCTCATGATCGGAGCCTGCTGGGCTGGTGAGTACTCCCTGTGGCTTACAGACAGAAAGGGAGAAATCAAACTGGTGGTTAAAAGCCCTTGACTATTTAAAAAGGCAGAAATGCAAGATTTCTTCATATTTAAGAGGAGCAGGAAAAATGGAATATTTTCAGAAAACAGTTGAAAAGTTCCCAGCTAAAAATACTTGACCCAAAAATCTATATATTTTATAGAAATATATACTGAAATCAGTGCAATACTGAATCAAACCTAAATATTATTAGCCACATTAAGAGCTCTTGTTTATACATTATCTAACTGTTAATTTGTAGACGGAGGGGCCTTCGCGCTTCCTGGTTCCACTGCCTGTGGGAGGGGCCGGCAGAGGGAACCAGGAAGTGCGAAGAGGAGCCTTCGAGGCTCCTCCCTCCGCTCTCCCAGGCTCCCCTGCCAGCCCCTCCCACGGGGCATTGCAGAGGGCGAGGAGCGCTCTCCCTTGCCCTGTGCAACGCCCGTGAGTGGGGCTGGCAGGGGAAACCAGGAAGCGTGAGGAGGGCCGAAGGCCTCTCCTAGCGCTTCCTGGTTCCCCTGCCTGTGGGAGGGGCCGGCAGAGGGAACCAGGAGGCGTGAAGAGGGTCGAGGCCCCTCCTCTCGCTCCCAGGCTCTCCTGCCAGCCCCTCCCATGGGGCATTGCAGAGGCAGGGGGGAGTGCTCTCCCTTGCCCTGTGCAACGCCCGTGGGTGGGGCTGGCAGGGGAAACCAGGAAGCGTGAGGAGGGGCCTTGAAGGCCTCTCCTAGCGCTTCCTGGTGCCCGCTGCCAACCCCTCCCATGGGGCGTTTCACAGGGCAAGCAGTGTTAATATATAAAAGCTGTTGCATTGTTATATACTCAGCCCTCCACATTCACTGAGGCTAGGGGCACAGGACTCTCTGTGAAAGTTATTTTATTTATTATGCAGGGGTGGTCTAAGGTAATTTTAAATGGTAAGCGAACATTATTTTGCCCCCCAAAAAAAAAAAAGAAGGGAAAGAAAGCAAGGGAAGGGAAGGGAAGGGAGGCAAGCCCCGCCCTCCGCCACCTCCGCCTCCTCCTCCTGAGGCACCGAGGTGCTGATGCCTCTCTCGCTGCTGCTGTTGCTGGCCAGGGCAGCCGCCGAGGCCGGAGGGGACATGGCGGAGGCGGCGGCAGCAGCAGCGATTCGGGGCCTCTCGGGTCCACGACTCGCATTATTATGACTAGGAGTGAGGAGCCGCCTTCGCCGCCCTCATGCCGTGGGCCCCGCAGTCTGAGCGGGTGGCTTCGCGCCTTCGCCCGGCTGGTGGCTTCACACCTGAGGGGCCGCTCTGGTGGAGACGGCCGGCCGCGCATGCAGCCCAGGGACAGCGAGGGGGGCGGTGGTTGTGCGCATGCTCTGGGAGAGGGAGAAAGGGAGAGGGAGGGAGGCCGGATGCTGTCTAGCGGGCGGGGGAATTCGCTCTTACCCACATGCCGTCCCACGCGGCCGCATCCTTGCCCTACCTTGGCCCCTGTTATTATGTCAGGAGCAAATTGAGAATACAGTTATAATGTATAAAAAACACAAAGTTAAAAACTTGGTATTATACTACATTTCCTTTGACCAGAAGCTGGTCACTTCTCTGTCTGCCTCTGGTGTCACTGTGAGAAGGTCTGGCATTGTGCATGTGGCAGGTCTCAGTTTGCATTGTAGTGGATGGTCCGTGGTTTGCTCTTCTCCGTACTCTCATGTTGTGGACTCCACTTTGAAGCCATTTTAAAGTTAGCTATGCATCTCGTGGTGCCAGTGCGCAGTCTGTTCAGCTCCTTCCAAGTCACCCCAGTCTTTTGTGTGCCCAGGAGGGAGTTTCTCATCTGGTATCAGCCACTGATTGAGGTTCCGGGTTTTAGCCTGCCACTTTTGGACTCTCGCTTGCTTAAGTGTTCCTGCAAGTATCCCTGTAGATTTTAGGAAGCTATTTCTTGATTTAAGGTGTTAGCTTGCTGGTTGATATCTAAACAGAGGATGGGCCAGAAATGTCACTGCCTTGGTCCTTTCATGACTGGCTGCTACTTCCCAACAGATGTCAGGTGGTGCGATACTGGCTAAACAGTATAATTTATCCAGTGGTGTAGGGCGTAGACATCCTATGATAATGCGGCATGTCTCATTAAGAGCCACATCTACTGTTTTAACGTGGTGAGTTGTATTTCACACCGGGCATGCGTATTCAGCGGTTGAGTAGCAAAACACAAGGGCAGCAGCTGCAGGCCCGGATTAACCCCTTTTGGCAACCTAGGCCACATTTTGGAATTATGCCCCCAAACCAACCTCTATCGCACCCCCCCCCCCCCCATTCCTTCTTTCTGCCTGACTCTCCTCTCTCACCAAGGAGGGGGGGATGCCTCCCAGCTGGCGCACGCGGGCCCAGCTCCTGCCTTCGGTGCAGCAGTTGCCCAAGATGCTGAAGGTGAGGTCGAGGGTGTGGCGGGGCCTGGGGGCGCCGGCCAGGACCCTCAGCAGCAGCGCCAGCCCCCTGCGCTCCCGGAAGCAGGCGATGCCACCAGCCTCCTTGATGTGCTGTGTGCGGAGAGCCAGCAAGGCCTCGCCTAGGCCCGGCTCGGCGCCTTTGTGCAGCTGAGCCAGGCAGGAGCCCAGGGAGCCGCTCCCAGGCCCCGTCCCAGCCCCTGGGCCTTTAGAAGCTGGCACCCAGGAACATTGGGGAAGGAGGCAGAGGCGCTCACGCCCTCCTGCCGCGCGCCCATGCCCGGCAGCGGCCTTGGGGGCAGGGCTTCCCTTCCTTCCTCCTCCTTGCGCCTTCTTCCTTGACAAGGGGGTGGGGGCGATGACGAAGGGGGGTGCCATTCCCTCCTCCCCAGCCCCCTCGCAGCGCTCTCCCCTCGCCCGCACCCGAGGAGAGAGAGAGAGAGTCATCATGCCGTGCGTTGCAGTTTTGTTTCAATTTTTTTTGGTCTGTGAATTGCGCCCCCTCAGCTGGGCCTAGCCTAGGGTGGCCTTATGGGTAATCCGGGCCTGGGCAGATGTCTTCACTGCGTTTGGTTGTGCCAGTCAGCTTTTGTATGATGTTATTTCTAGTTTTCCCACTTTTTTGCTTGATAGTCAAGCAGTGCTTCTCGTAAGTCAGAGCACGGTCTGCAATGCTGCAATGCTCCAGTGGGATTCCTTCCCAGATAATTTTCAAAGCTTGAGATGCTTGTCTGTTCTTAAGATGAAAAGCTTATGCCTGCATATTAGATGGATCAGGAATCAGTTGGTTTCCCCTGTAATAGGCAGTAAGAGCACCTAAAGCTTCGGAGAGCTTCTGTTCAACCATTTCAAAGCTCCCTGCTTGAGCAGCGATGGCACAATTGTCAGCATAGATGAAGCTCTCTGTCCCTTTCTGTGAAAGTGAAAATTGTGAATAAAGAAATAGCTTAAAAAAAACAACAACCCTGAGAGAACATTACTTTAGGAAATTTGAGATCTTCCAGCATGGCTCTGTGGTTGAAGTCCATTGGAAGCTAACCATAGAATTGTAGTGGAGGGTCTAGGGATTTCTAAAGACGTGTTCTCTCTTGAAATCTCTATGTCCTTCAGCATGACTGGATTTGCACTGCAGGACTTAGAGATTGCGAGAAAGAACATTTTAAGCAAATCTGTGAATAATCAATCCGCCAAAGTCAAAACTGCAAATGTGGAGGAATTACTTTGGTCCGACACGAGCACACAGTGTCCTTTAATATTATGTGGCAAAGCTTCTGTTATTTCCAGAAAAAAAATATGTTTCCGTCCACATCTTAGCATACTCTAGATATAAGATGATTGAAATGGCCACTTTTATTTTGTGTCAGAACTGACTTGAGAAACTGCAAGTCGCTTCTGTTGTGAGAGAATTGGTCATCTGCAAGGACATTTCCCTGGGGATGCCCGGATTTGTGACTATCCTGTGGTAGGCTTATCTCATGTCCTTGCATGGGAAGCTGGACTGATAGACAGAAGCTCACCCCGTCTCACAGATTCAAACCGCCAACCTTCAGGTCAGCAGTTCAGCCGGCCCATTGTGCCACCGTGGCTCCAGATGGAATGGCCACTGTTTGGTTGCCTTAGTGCAGTGTTTCTCAACCTTCCTAATGCCTCGACCCCTTAATACAGATCCTCATGTTGTGGTGACCCCCAACCATAACATTATTCTCGTTGCTGCTTCATAACTGTAATTTTGCTACTGTTACAAATTTTAATGTAAATATCCAATATGCAGGATGTATTTTCATTCACTGGATCCAATTTGGCATAAATACCCAATACACCCAAATTTGAATACTAGTGGGGTTGGGCGGGGGGTTGATTTTATCATTTGGGAGTTGTAGTTGCTGGGATTTAAAGTTCACCTACAATCAAAGAGCATTCTGAACTCCACCAATGATAGAATTGAACCAAACTTGGCACATGCAACTCCCATGACCAACAGAAAATACTGAAAGGCTTTGGTGGGCAGTGACCTTGAGTTTTGGAGTTGAAGTTCACTTACATCCAGAGAGCTCTGTGGACTCGAACAATGATGGATCTGGACCAAACTTGGCACGAATACTCAATATGTTCAAATGTGGACACTGGTGGCATTTGGGGAAAACAGATCTTGACATTTGTGAGTTGTAATTGCTAGGATTTATACAATCAAAGAGCATTCTGAACCCCACCAATGATAGAATTGGGCCAAACTTCCCACAAGGAAACCCCATTACCAACAAAAAAGTGTTTTATGATGGTCTTTGGTGACCCCTCTGACACCCCCTAGTGACCCCCCCCCCAGGGGTCCTGACCCCCAGGTTGAGAACCTTAATGAAAATGGCCTTCAGGTTTCCAGCTTGGAAATTAAGGACTGGGAAGTTTTTCTTGCCTTCTTTCTCAAATCTGAGGCATCATCTTGTTTTCAAATGGCAACAGAAATCTTTGAACTTGGACTTTTTGCTGCTTGCTCTTCCATGGAATCGTATGCAAGGCAGGGAACCTGATGGCTGGAAAATCTCAGGAGTGCTATTCTCCTTGGTTCCTTGGCGGTTTTCAGTGAGAAACTCTCGTTCCATGCTCTGAAATGTATTTTCTTTTGCAGAAGACAAAAACAAAGAGAAAATAAAAGTGAACGAGAATACCACAGATGTGGGGCAAGGTACAGTGCATTCGGTGACACCGAGCATGCCTCTTCACGCATGACATTTCCCACACTCTCTGGACCATTTCCTTTCCCTCACTCTTAGGAAAAAGGTCTTGGCCCCTTGACAACTTGGGCAGACGCTTCTTCTGAGCACGGTGGTGGTTTAATCTCTGTGGTTTGTAAGAGGACTCGAATCTGGGGCAGAACGCATCAAAGCTGGCCTATGAGAAAAAGAGGTCAATCAGGAAAGAACACGTTACCTTCCGAGATTTCTCCATCATTTGCCTTTTACTGTGTCTTTCTCCCAGATTAACTTTTGGGGAATGTGTTCTGCTCTGAAACCACAATGAGCGAACAAGGTCTGCACACATACTCCCAGCCTCCACCTTCTTTGCTCTGGACGCTCTGTCTTTCTGCTGGCTGTGCACCCAAGACTTTTTCCCTCCCCTTCCAACTTTTTCAGTCTCTCCTTCCATTTCTCATTATTTTGCTGTCTTTGTTCAGTGCCCCCCCCCTTCCTTTCTGTTCATCTGTCTCTCACACCATCCCTCCTCCTGTATCCCCCTTAGGAGACCCTCTGCTGATTCACCACTACTTCCACGGTTACCTGGCTGGCTTCACTGCACGTCCTGGCAGCCTTGAGAGCCGGGAGGTGATTGAATGTCTCTATGCCTGTCGCGAGGGGCTGGACTACAGCGACTTTGACAGCCTCGGCAAAGGGATGAAGGTACACCCTTCCCTGCCTTCTTCCAGTGGCATGAACCTCTTTCCTGCCTTCCTTCCTTCCTTCCTCTCTCCCTACCTCCTTCCCTTCTGCTAGCACATTGGCTTGGCTTCCCAGACCGTGCCTGCTCTTGCCTACAGCAAAACCTCCTTGCCTCCTCCTGTATGTCTCTTGACCACTGGCCTGGATCTTTGCCAAATGGCCAACCTCAGAACCACTTTCCTTCCTTCGCCACAGGTTCATGTTAACCCCTCTCAGTCTCTTCTTACCTTGGAGGGCGATGATGTTGAAACCTTCAACCATGCAATCCAGCATGTCGCCTACATGAACTCCCTGCGTTTTGCTACTCCTGGAGTCCGACCCCTCAAGTTAACCACTACAGTCAAGTAAGTAACAACACCTTCAGTTGTGTAAGAACTCTGCAGGTTGCTTCACTTTAGAGTCTGGAGGTTATACACATTATTAGGATTTTCTTTGTCCAGTGTCACCAGTGAGCAAGGTGGTTTACAGACATATGTTTGTAAACCATTTACTGTGTTTCTTCTAGTCCAGGGCTGTCCAACTTCTACCGGCCCAGGGGCCTGAATTCCAGTCACTGATGACCTGGGGGGCCGAAGGGTCTGCCCCCGGCTCCGCCCCCACCCCAGCTCCAATTTACTTACAATTCATAAGAGGCATCCATACAATCAAATTCAATCGAAATGCAAGGTGGGAATTTTACAATCTAATCTTTTAGGGGAAATGCAGGGTGGGAATACATAAGGGGCATCCATACAATCAAATATAATCTTTTACTAAGGGGAAATGCAGGGAGGGAATACATAAGGGGCATCCATACACAATTACATAATAATAACATAAAGGTTAGCCTACCTTCCCAAACGTGCAGGATCCAGGAGTAGCCAGACCACGAGCAGAGGCGATGACCGACCGAGGCAGCAGCCGAGAAGGTCCAAATTGCGTCTGCGTGGGCCGCAGGGATTAAGTAGCTGAGATTTCGGCAACAGGAGTATCGCGAGACTACGGAAGCCACACGGGATTTTGCAGGCGTGATCTCGCATTGAGAGCGAAATCCTGTGTGGCTTCCGTAGTCTCGCGATACTTGCTCCGGAACCCGGAAGTGGGTAATTTTTTAAAATATTATTATTTAATTTATTATTTTTATTATGAAAAAGCTTAGGGGGCCGCAGGGAAGGGGCTGGGAGGCCGTATACGGCCCCCGGGCCGCCAGTTGGACAGCCCTGTTCTAGTCTAAGGTCCCTTCTACACTGTTATATAAAATCCATATTATTTATTTATTTACTATATTTCTATACCGCCTCTCTCAGCTCGAAGGCGACTCAAGGCAGTTTACATCTGGCAATTAATGCCCACAGAATAAACACAATTAAAACAATTAATACAATCTATATATATATAAAAAGAGAGCTGTCATCCTAAATAGCCTATAGACAGCAAAACCACACAAGGCAGACACACCAAATCAGCCCACATACACACAAAACCCCATGAGGTATGTTTACCACCCCCCAAAAATATTAAAAATTAAACAACACGACCAAAAATACAAAAAAAACTATTGGACTACAACTCCCATGATCCCCCATGCCACCCCCCTCTGGCAGTTTAGAGTGTCGGAATGTTGGTGGTGCTGGCCAATTAGAGGCATTATGCAAATACTCCCTCAGTTAGAATGTAGAGGCTGGGAGCCACCCCCCTCTGGCAGTTTAGAGTGTCGGAATGTTGGTGGTAGGGAGGGAGGGAGAAGAGGCAGAAGGACAGAGAGAAGAGAAAAGCTGAGGGATCAAGGGGATAGGGAAGAAAGGAAGTATAAAAGGCAGGAAGGGTTGTTACTGTTGGTCTTCGCCACGTGCACACACGTATGTACATATAGACATGCACACATACACACATATACATGCACTGAAATATACACATGCACACATACATACACACATCTGTACTTACACACATCTACACATATACACGCATATACATATACAAAAACAAAAACACATATACATAAGTACACACATATACACGCATATACATATAAACATATACAGTACATAAGTACAAACACATATACACACACACATATGTACACATAGACACAAATCCATATATATACATACACACAAAAACATATATATATATATACACTGGGACACAGGAAAGAGAAAAAGCCACAGCAGCGTGTGGCCGGGTTCAGCTAGTTACCATATAAAAACAATATACAACCAACAATTAAATTCATAAAATACAATTCTCAGTGTCTCATCATTAAAATCATTTTCCATCGAATCGTCATATCATTCCATCGATCTCAATTAAACAGTTATCTACTTCGAAGTGGATTGTATGAGTCCACGTTGCTATATAATGGGACTGTATGACGCAGCATGTTAAACTGCTAAGCTGCAGAACTTTCTGAAAGTCAGTGGTTTGAATCCATGGATCGGTTGAGCTTCCATTGTTAGCCCCAACTTCTGCCAACCTACCAGTTTGAAAACATGCAAATGTGAGTAGTTCAATAGGTATTGCTTTGGTGGGAAGGTAATGGCACTCCATACAGTCATGCTGGCCACATGACCTAGAAGGCATCTACAGACAACACCGGCTATTCGGCTTAGAACTGGAGATAAACACACACACACACCCCACCCCACCCCCCGAGTCAGACTCAATTAGACTTAATGTCAAGGGGAAACCTTTACCTTTTCCCTTTACACTGTCATATAATCCAGTTCAAAGCAGATAATCTGGATTTTATATTGGCAGTGTAGAAGGGGCCTAAGATGCCACCAACAGAAAAAAGCCCCGCCCCCCTCTATATTTAAGGCACCCATGATTCTAAGATGCACTTATTTTTAGAGACATTTATATGGAGGCAGAGACCGCATCTTGGATCTGAAGATGCAGTATATAGGAAAATATTCTGGTAATAGTGCTGTTTGCAAATATTAAAGGAAATAAATACAAACAACCATATGTATTGAATAAATATAGATTGCATACTGTTTGAATGAAAGCATTAAAATATTTGGATGTTACGAGCCACCCGTCAAACCTAAATATTAAAATATTTCCTCTACTATATGCTTCTTACACATTTCATTGCTATTTTCCCATTTTTACTTTGTAAATTCTCTTTATTAGGTAATTGTGAGCAGTGGAAAGGGGTGGAATATCAAGATTTCTTTAAACACGTAGAGTAAACCCACATATTATGTGAGGGATCACATAATCCTAAACCTGAATTAAACACATAATCCTAAACCTGAATTAAACACTCTTTTCGGCTTCCGCTTGAGGCATGCCATAGAATCACTCTGGAGGACCTAGAAAATACCAAGAGACGTTTTCTTTTGATGCCTGCAGCATGAATCAATTGTAAACTTTCTGATGGAGTTTCTGACGGTAGCTGGAGTGGAAGCACTTCTCTAGGCATTTTCTAGGTCCTCCAGAGCTATTCTATGGCATTCAAGGCTCTTTGTATGTAAATGAAATCATATTCAATGATCTCATTTAATAAGCAGGTCTACTTTGAGTCTCCTTGTGTTAAAAGTGGGATATAAATAAATATAATAAACATAATAATAACAATAATAATACTGTATGCCTTAAAGGAGGGTCTGTGGTGGCACAGCAGGTTAAACCGCTAAGCTGCAGAACCTGTTGATCAGAAGGTCGGCACTTTGTGCAGACATGCCGACCACATGACCTTGAGGCTCTTCAGCTTAGAAATGGACATGAGCACCACCCCTGTATTAGTTGACACGCCACGAGACTGTTCTAAGCTATTCTATGGCATTCAAGGCTCTTTGTATGGGAAACCATTTTACCTTTACTATGCCTTAAAGATAAATGTCTTTGATTTCTGAATGGGACACTGGTTTTCCACAAAACCCAGACTGGTTCTTTCTCCCATTAGATGCTTCAGTGAGGAGTCCTGTGTCTCCATCCCAGATGTGGAAGGTTACGTGGTTGTCCTTCAGCCTGACGCTCCTCAGATCTCACTCAGTGGCAGCTCTCACTTTGCCCGCCCTGCCTTGGACTTTGAACGCCCCGAGGGAGTTCCTCTCTTCGCTGACCTGCAGATTTCTTGCTCCATTTCACATCAGGTGGAGGCTAAGAAAGATGAGAGCTGGCATGGCACAGGTGAGTTGAGCCAGTGCGGGCCCTTGGCAGTGTGGAAGCTAAGGGACAAACAAAAAAGAGCAGAAACAGCATACGGTTTGTCCTTCCCCAAACCAATTCTAGATTACCCTCTAGCGCAGTGATTTTCAATCTTTATTGAGCCGCGGCACATTTTTTACATTTACAAAATCCTGGGGCACACCACCAACCAAAATGACACAAAATGACGCTCTGTCATTTTATTAACTGTCACCCTCCCCCTCGTGACGCCGCTGCTTCCGCCAAACCCCCCTCCCCCCCCCCAGGAGGCCCACACGCAGGAGGCCTGTCACCGTCCTGTGGGGGAGGGCTGCACTGAGTGGCCGAAGCACACGCGGGCTCGGCTGAGCAGGACGAATAGGAATTGAGCACAAGGGATGTCACAATCACGGACTTACCGGCCCCTTAAACACACACACGGAGACGTACTAAAGGCTAACTACTTTATTGAGTATAAAAACAGTTTCAAGGAATATAGTCCAATATGAAAAGAGTGTCCAAAAGAGTGTCCAAAAAGCTTAGAGTAACAATGTCCAAAAGAACGTAGCAAATAGTCCAAGACTTGGCAAGGCTTCGCAAACCAATGCGAATCAGGAACAAAGCAAGGCTTCGCAAACCAATGCGAATCAGGAAACAGGACAGGGCAAGGCAAAGCAAGACTTGGTGACCACAGCTTGTGGTCCTACTCCGTTTCGCCAGTACAGGTACGACGTGGCCGGAGAACTGAGGATGCGTTCCCACGGACCCTATACTTAATCCTTCGGCCGAGGTCCACGGCGCTCTAGGCTTCTTCGTCTCCAATCCCTGCTGACGGACCTCGGCCGGTCTAGGGCCCAGGACCAATCCCTCCTCCTAGACTCTATGTTCCGTCTCCTATCGAAAGTCCGACCTTGCCTCTCAGCAGCTGTGTCGCTATCTTCCTGAGAACTTTCCTCCCTAGCACTTTCCCACTCGGCTTCTTCCATGTTTTCACTTTCAAGCTCTTGGGAATTCCTCCCCCCTGGGTGTTCATAACTCCCTTTGCTGCTTCCCATCTCCACCTGGTGATCGGAATCTATGCTAGGTCCAAACATCATCTCGTCCCAAGCCAAGCTCTCTGTAGGCGAATGAGGCCCATCCGAAGGGCCCTGTGCTTCACCCCAGTCATCTAGCTCATCCTCTGAATCCACGTCTGCTGCTGCAGGCCCTAATGCTGATGGAGCCCCAGGACCTATTCCCTTCCCTCCAGGCACAAACGAGAACTGCTGTGCTACAAGGGATGGCTCCGAGCCTTGGAACAAACTGCGGCAGAGGCTCACAGCCGTTGCCACCCCCAGCTCTCCTTCCTGAAGGGGTTCAGCCCCCCCAGGAGTGCCCCCTTGGGCGTCCCTTCGGCTTCCCAGCTGTCGCCTTGGGGCCTCCTTCGCGCAGCTTCAGCGAGCAATGGGCAGGAGTCATGGTGGAGAGCGGCGCCGGGGACGGGAGCCATGACTCCCGCCCCTCGCTCGCACTGCCCCTTCAAGGCTGGAGAAACTGTGGGAGAGCTGAAGCCGGGGGAGGCAGAGGGGCATGGCACGGCCTGGCTCCACCCCCTCCTTCCAGCTTCAGCTCTCCCACAGCTTCTCCAGCCTTAAGTGGGCAGTGCCAAGCTGGAGAAGCTGTGGGAGAGCTGAAGCTGGGGGAGGGGGTGGGGCATGGCATTGCCTGGCTCCTCCCCCTCCCCTGGCTTCGGCACTCCCAGCAGCTGCTCCCAGCAGGCCACCATCCCCCAGCCGTTCTTTACTGTGTTAGAGTGTCATTTTGTGTCATTTTGGTTGGTGGTGTGCCTCCGGATTTTTTTAATGTTAAAAGTGTGCCGCGGCTCAAAAAAGGTTGGGAAACACTGATTTAAACTGTTATTCATGATCTGATCACCATGCTCAATATATCCCATATGCATGGAGGTATTGGGATAACGATACAAAAGGTTTGCTAGGGTAGATCCTCTCTCACTCAAACTAAGCCCCCCCCCCCCCCCCAACGGAATCAAAATCCTGGTTACGGGCCTGTCTGACATGCATTGCATGTTTCTAGTCTGAGCATCCCTTACACTGTGCGTGCAAGAACTGTAGAGGATGTAGAGTACAGTAGAACTGAGATAGAATATCGCCCGTAGGGATATATAGCTCAGGTAAGAGTCTGACTGTGGATGTCCTAGATCTAGATTATGCATCACCTCGTTGTATCTTTGTGTGTAATGACCAACTTGCTGAACTATTCACAGGAAGTCTATTCATTGCTGATGAAGCTCGGGGCCTCTGCACACAGGAGACATTGACAACTTTATGGAGGGGCCAAACTTTGCCAGGCTTATTTATTTATTTACTAGCTTGGGGACCCGGCGATGCCCGGGTTATTTGAGGAAGGCATTGTGTGCCAAGGTTATTAGATGTTTATGTGGCTTGCAGTGGTCTCAGGAGCTTAGTGAAGGTACTGCAAGTCTCATTGGCCATGGTCCATCCCCCTCCAAACAGCACCAGGATGTAGAGTGGGCCATGGGGGCTCTGTGTGTCACATTTGGTCTTGGTCATTCTTTGGATGAGAGTTGCAGCTGTCTTGGAAGGTGAGGGACGGTATTTCAAGTGCCATCATCTGTGGTCCATCCTCCTTGAAACAGCACCAGGTGTAGAGTGGGTCAAGGGGGCTCTGTGTGCTAATTTTGGTCTGTAGTGGTCATTGGGTGAGGGTCGTGTTGTGAAAGGGGCCATTGGGCCCCTGTGTGGCAAGTTTGGTCCTGATCCATCACTGCTGTGGGCCACAGTGTCTGACTGCCTGAGGCCTTTCCTTTTTCCCTCTGCATCACCTTAGAATGTTGGAATGTGGATGGCCAATCGGAGTCCTTTATGCAAATACCACTTCAGTGGCAAACAATCCCCTCTGTCTGGGGCCGTGGAATGTTGGAGTTCTGAAGCTGGCCAATCAGAGTCCTTTATACAAATATTCCCTTAGTGGCAACCTATTGAAACGCTGTCACATATTCCTTGGCACCTCCGAGAAAATGAACATTCCATTTCCAGCCATTTACCGGCTGTTAGGAATTGTGGGAGTTAAGGTCCAAAACACTTGAAGGGCCAGAGTTTGCCCCTGCCTGGGCTAGACCCTAGATTTTAAGTTTATGTGTTAATCATTCCAACCAGAGCAGCATATAATTCTTAGGCAAATGATGAGGCATTTGTACTCTGCCTCTTGGAATATGCATGTAATAAACAGGTGACTGACTCATTGCTCCATCTCTTGTTGTCCTACCTATTTCCCCTTCTCTGCAGTGGCAGATACACGGATGTCAGATGAGATTGTTCACAATCTGGACGGCTGTGAGATATCCCTTGCTGGTGAAGAATTGGATCCCGAGAAGGAGTACCTTCTCCTGGATGGAGCCTCCCTCCAGCAGCGAGGGTTGGAGCTTATCAACACCTCAGCGTACCTTACAGTCACTGGTCAGCACCTTAATAACACTTTAATAATAATAATAATCTTTATTTGTATTCTGTCCTATCTCCGTGAGGGTACTCAGGGCAGATTCCAGCATATACAGAGACACAAGGCAAACTTTCTATGCCTTGAAACAATGAAATTCAGATAGAGGTAAAGGCTTCAAGACACAACAGGGAGAGTTGCTAGGAACTAACTAACTCAAAAGGTAAGCAAATACAATCAATAAACAGTATCGTTCATATAATGGATAATAAAAATATAATCGTGTGTACTTTACCCAAATATTATCGCAGTCAAGTCCAAATAAGCAAGTTCAAAGTTTGTGAGTCCAGTAAATATAAATTTAATAATGTTCACAAGTTACGCCATATAGTTCATGAGTTCATGAGGAGTCATCCAATGTAAAGCGCAACAATTCATCAATACTTCGCTACTCCGTGTAGCTAATCCTTAAATCCAAATGGTAAGGTAATCCAAATCAAGAAATTACAGAGGGTGAATGGTCCACACATAAGCAAACTAAATCGTTTCCCAGAGGGTCTTTGTACTCCAAAAGTAAAGTCGCATGTAGAACGCCGAAACAGGCCGACGAGGGCGTTTATATCTGGGGTCCCTTCTCCCGTTTCGACCCTACGGGGTCTTTATCAAGGCCATTCGACATCCGTGTGGTTCCATCCTTTTCGTGGATTGCTCACAAACAACATAAGAGGTAAGTACCAGGCATGGTTTAGAACACAAAAATAGGGAATCGAAAATCTAATGGGGGGGGGAGATTTTTTTTTATTAGTAATAGAAAGACTTACAAAAATATTTCCAAAAATTTCTAAAATGTAACGTAATTACTAACGAAATTCGTTAGTAGTTCTAAAGTAGGCAAAGCAGGGAAACAGGACTGACACTGTTTTAAGCACAGGCAAATCAAGGGGCAACATTTCCTTGGTTTCCTTGCAAGGGAGATATAATGCATTAATATATTATTATTAATATTATTAAAGGACAGGGTTTCTTTGCAGGGACATATAATGCATTAATATATTATTATTATTAATAATATTATTAAAGGACAGGGTTTCTTTGCAGGGACATATAATGCATTAATATATTATTATTAATATTATTAAATAAAATAGTTGCCAATGCCCACCTCTGGTGCAGGCCTTGCTAATCTGTAGAGTTCTCCTCACTCCAGCTTTTTCCCATTCAGTTTTACCATAGCAGTCTAGGACCTCCGTTCGAACTCTATGGCTTTTCTTGATTCTGAACTCTTCCTTCTCCTCTCCGTGCTCTTTTCACTCCTGCTGCCCTTCTCTCAGCAGTTCTTATGTCCTTCTACTCTGTCCTTCTATCTAAACCCCCTTCCTGGGTGTTTAAATCGCTTTTTCGTCAGTCCTCCAGCCCCTCGAGGAGTCCCGATCTGGATCTCTCTATCGTTTCCGGCTCCTTTTTCACTTCCTGGAGGAGGCCTTCCTGGAGGAGGCCTTTCATTAGGCTCCAAGCATGGAAAGGCCCTGATTTGACTGTGAGTTATGTCTGCAAAGCTATTTTGGAGGGGGAAATTTTCCTGTTGGGTGGGCATCCGAAATAGTTACTAATCTAATGAAAATTTGGGCCCAGGGGGTGCGGAAAAGAAAGTCCACTTCCGGGATTGGCCCTGCGATGCGTATAAACTTGAAAGTCCCATACATATGAATCCCTTCCGATTTCTTTTCATTTTCATAACTTTTTTCTCATGCCTAGTAAGTACATTCAATCAATCTGAGTATGAAAATTAAAGTAAAACATTATAATTTTTCGGCGTTCTACATGCGACTATACTTTTGGAGTACAAAGATCCTCTGGGAAACGATTTAGTTTGCTTATGTGTGGACCATTCACCCTCCGTAATTTCTTGATTTGGATTACCTTA
Source organism: Anolis apletophallus (assembly GCA_030556195.1). Taxonomy (NCBI): domain Eukaryota; kingdom Metazoa; phylum Chordata; class Lepidosauria; order Squamata; family Anolidae; genus Anolis; species Anolis apletophallus. Next base: position 129,615,710 of record JARBWK010000006.1, on the reverse strand, counting down.
CCATTTGGATTTAAAGATTAGCTACACGGAGTAGCGAAGTATTGATGAATTGTTGAGCTTTACATTGGATGACTCCTCATGAACTCATGAACTATATGGCGTAACTTGTGAACATTATTAAATTTATATTTACTGGACTCACCGACTTTGAACTTGCTTATTTGGACTTGACTAAGATCTCTCTACAATAGACTGCGATAATATTTGGGTAAAGTACACACGATTATATTTTTATTATCCATTTTATGAACGGTATAGAGGTAAAGGCTTCCCCTTTCATCTCCGGCTCTTGGGTGGTGTTCATCTCCATTTCCTCTTTAAGCCGCTCCTCATAGGGCTTGTTCTCCATACCCTTGATCATTTTAGTCGCCCTCCTCTGGACACATTCCAGCTTGTCGACATCTCCATTAAATTGTGGTGCCCAGAATTGAATACAGTATTCCAAGTGTGGTCTGACCTAGGCAGAATAGAGAGGTAGCATGACTTCCCTGAATCTAGGTAAAGGTAAAGGTTACCCCTGACATTAAGTCTAATCGTGTCCAACTCTCAGGGGTGGTGAGCACATTTCTAAGCCAGAGAGCCGGCATTTTCCATAGACGCCCCCAAGGTCATGTGGCTGGAATTACTGCATGGAGCGCTGTTACCTTCCTGCCAGGGCAGTATCTATTGATCTACTCACATTTTCATGTTTTGAACTGATAGGTAGGCAGAAGCTGGGGCTAACAGCAGGACTCACCCCACTCCCCGGATTCGAATTGCCAACCTTTTGGTTAGCCGGTTAAGTAACTCAGCAGTTTAACCCACTGTGTCACCAGGGCCCCCAGAAACTATCCAACTATTATTTTCTTTAGCTGATCACTGATACTGGAAGTGACTTCTGGTTTAGGAGGAAAACACTTAGGCTGTTTGCTGGAGAGGGATCCACTAGGAGTGGCAAGAGCAGAGAGGCGTGTTTAGCATTGGGAACTGGGTTGTTACCATTATGTTTCACTGAAGCCTCAGTGGCCTTGATAGTTCTTGAACTCTTTCTTCTGCTTTATTTTTCCCCTCCCCAAGGGTTTCATCTTGGCTCTCTCTTCCCAATTGCATCAAAATTAGAATCATTTTGATGCCAAATTAAAACCTTCAGGTTGAGGTGATTTTATCCAGGCTGCACATGTTTAACAATAATATTATTCAAGATACTTTTAAGTGGTTTTGCATTATATGTTAAGTTGAAAAAGTATTTTTTTAAAAAATGTTTAAATGATAACATTGATTATTATCAGCAGCAGCACGGTTCATTGAATGGATCTACACTGCTATATAATTCAGATTTATCAAAGCAGATAATCCACATTATCTGCTTTGAACTGGATTATATGAGTCTACATTGTCATATAATCCAGTTCAAAGCAGATAATCTAGATTTTATATGGAAGTATGGATGGGGCCATAGTGAAGACTTCAGGTGAGTTGGTTCTGGCTTGAGTTGGTTCTGCCCCAGTGATATTTTGGGGTTGATTAGAGCTAGATGCGGAATAATTGATTGTGACAAGAGAATTAATGCACTCCATTTCCATCAGTTCTGGCGGTACTTAATATTGGTGGCGCAACAATATGTCTTTTTCGTCACTCCAATCACATTTCATCACTCTAGACTAGCTCCCCTTCCCTCCAGTATCAGACACAAATGCCCTTTTCAGTCCTTTAGCAGTCTCTTCAGCTTTAGATAACTACTACCGTAGCTGAACCCGGCACGCGTTGCTGTGCCCTATGTTGGTGATGTGAGAATGTCAGGGTATGTATGTTGTGGAAGTGATGTGAGCATGTTTGTTGTGTGTATATGTATGTGTGTGTATGTGTGTTTATAGTTGTATGTGTGTATGGTTTTTTGGGGGTTTGTGTGCATGTGTGTGTGCAGGTATTGGTGTGTGTTAATTTTTGTGTGTGTGTATATATGTGTGTGTGTGTTTGTGTGTGTATAGTTCTTGGTATGTGTGTATGTATTTGTGTGTAGTTATCTGGGTGTTTCGTGTTTGAGTACGTGTATATTTATGTGTGTGTTTGTGTATGTATATGTATGTATGTGTATATATGGAGAGGTGGGGATATGTGTGTATACATCTGTATCTATTAGTGTGGATGTGTATGTTTAGGTGTGTAGATATATGTGTTTTTATGTGGTTGTGTTTTTATATGTGTTTTTATGTGGGTTTTTATATGTTGTTTTGTTTTTATGTGTGTGTGTGTATGTGTAGAGGAGGAGGCCGAAGAGGAGGGCGATGGGGAAGCGCTCGATTTCCTTCCCCCGTGGCCCTCTCCTCGGGCAGCGGAGGAGAGGCGGTTAAGGGCTCTCCTACGCCGGCCGCCGCCTCCCTTCCGCTGGCCGAAGAGGAGGCCGCAGGGAGAGAGACGGTGCGGCTCCCCCTCGGCCTCGTCCCCGGGCAGCGGAATGGAGGCGGCGGGTAGCGGCGGAGAGCCCTTTGCCGCCTCTCCTCCGGTGGCCGAAGAGGAGGCCAAAGGGGAACCGGCCAACCCCTCTCCCTGCGGCCTCCTCCTCGGGCAGCGGAGGCCGCAGGGAGAGGGGTTGGCAGGTTCCCCTTCGGCCTGCTCTTCGGCCAGCGGAAGAGAGGCGGCAAAGGGCTCTCCGCCGCTACCCGCCACCTCCATTCCGCTGGCCGAAGAGGAGGCAGAAGGGAGAGAGACGGCGCGGCTTCCCTCCCGGCCCCATCCCCGGGGGAGGACGGGAGGAGGCAGCGGAGGGGGCAGAGGAAGCGGGCATGGCAAAGAAGGCGTGTCCGGGCAGGGGACTACGGCTCCCAGAATGCTCTGCGCGGGCATTGTGGGCTATTTCCAGTGCTGTCTCCGCCCTTCTTTCGAGTGTGCCGCGCGGAGCCTTCTGGGAGTTGTAGTCCCGTGGCTGCGCCGTTCTCCCTCGCCGTTTAGTTGGCTCTCCTGGTGGAGGGTCGTGCGGGCGGGACCGCAGCGACATCCTCCCGGGATGTGTGCTGTTGGATCCCGGGAGCCGCGTGGAGGATGTCGCCTCGTTGGTCTCAGGAGTGGTTCGTAAGCGGCGGAGGAGGGGGGCATGGCGTGGGATGTTGCACATGCTTGGTATTGTGATGTTTCTATGGCGGCCGTTTTTGTGTCTGGGGTGGTTTGCGCTGGCGTAGTAATGGTGTGTTTCGGGGATGTTTTGGGGTTTTGTGTTGTGTTTAGGGGTGTTTCAGTGGGTGGTTGATGTACCTCGGGGTGGGGATGAGTGGCCCTGGGTTTTGTTGTGTGTGTGGGAAATGTAGTTTTGGCGTGCATTTGCCCCGTTGCACGACCACTTCCCTTTTATATATATAGATTATTTTTCTGTCTTTGTGTCATTTGCATCTCTGGTCTCATCGTTACCGACATTGTGAAAGTCTCCTTCGTTTCAAGGACCTTGCCCATTCTCTCTTGGTTGCGCCATGTGAAAGTCCACACTCCTATCCCAATGGGTAGCGCCACTTCTGATATGAATAACAACAGAACCACAACCACCATCATTTTTCATCAGATTTAAATTGCATGTCTGTTAAACCAGTGTTTCCCAACCGCTGTGACGTGGCACAGTAGTGTGCTGTGGCAGACCTCCCCTTCCTTCCCCCCTCCTCCTGCCGAACTCCTGCTGCTTGGGGGAGGAGGAGGAAGGGTCAGGCGGCGGCAAAAAAAAAGAAGAAGGGGCCAGGGCGCCGCCTCCTTCGGCCGTTTCCCCAGCTAGCCTCCAATCCGCTATGAGTCCCGCCATGACTCTCGCCCCTCGCTCGCTGAAGCCGTGTGGAGAAGCCCCGCCCACTGAAGCCCGTCCACCGCTCATGCTCCTCCTCCGTGCGGCTTCCATGACTCCCGCCCCTCGCTCGCACTGTCCCCTCAAGGCTGGAGAAACTGTGGGAGAGCTGAAGCCGGGGGGAGGGGCATGCCGCGGCCTGGCTCCACCCTCCCCCGGCTTCAGCTCTCCCACAGCTTCTCCAGCCTTGAGGGGACAGTGCGAAGCCAGCATTGTGCTGGCTCTGCCACCGCTTGCTTGACACTGCCCCCTCAAGGCTGGAGAAGCTGTGGGAGAGGTGAAGCCGGGGAGAGGGGGTGGGGCATGACACAGCCTGGCTCCTCCCCCTCCCCCGGCTTTGGCACTCCCAGCAGGCCACCATCCCCCAGCCATTCTGTACTGTGTTAGAGTGTCATTTTGTGTCATTTTGGTTGGTGGTGTGCCCCTGGAGTTTTTTAATGTTAAAAGTGTGCCGCGGCTCAAAAAAGGTTGGGAAACACTGTGATAGACTACAGCATGTTCAGATACCTCAGTAGTCAGCTTGACACATGGGGGAAACCAAGAGGCGAGGTGGCACTGTATCAATGTGCCCTTTGTGTTTCTGCAACACTACACAATGAGTGTTGCAAATGATAATTAGTGCTATATAATATTACGGTACTTTAACTTCTGTAAGTGTATCCTATGGAGTCCTGCAATATCTAATTATCCTATCAGAAGTGAACCGAAGGTACAGTTGTAATGTATTTTTAAAACACAAAGTTTTAAAACTTTGGCATTATGCTAAATGTCCTTTGACCAGTAGCTGGCCACTTGGAGTGCCTATGGTGTTGATATAAGAAGGTTGATATAAAAAAAATGTTTTTAAAAAAAGATATAAGAAGGTCCTCCATTGTGCATGTGACAGGGCTCAGACTGCATTGTAATAAGTGGTCTGTGGTTTGCTCTTCTCCACACTCGCATGTCATGGACTCCACTTTGTGGCCCCATTTCTTAAGATTGGCTCTGCATCTTGTGGTGCCAGAGCACAGTCTGTTCAAAACTTTACAAGTCGCTCAGTCTTCTGTGTGCCCAGGTATCAGTATCTGTGTGATTCAGTACCAGCCATGGCTTGAGGTTCCAGGTTTTAGCCTGCCACTTTTGGACTCTTACTTGCTGAGGTGTTCCATGCCCGGATTACCCATAAGGCCAACGAGGCCATGGCCTAGGGGCGCAAGTCGGGAGGGGAGGGCGCAGATCACGGACCAAAAAAAATCAAAACTGGTCTGCACCCCTCTTTCCCCCTTTCTCGTGCCCCTCCTCGCTCCTTCTCCCGGCAAAGTCTCTGCTCCGTCCCCTCTGTCTCTCTCTCGCGCGCGCGCTCTCTTTCTCTCGCGCGCACTGTCTCGCTCGCGTGCTCTCTCTCTCATTCTCTTGCACTCTCTCGCGCTCTCTCACTCTCTCGCGCTCTCTCTCTCGTGCGCGCCTTTGGAGCGAGTTTGCACCCACTGCGCTCTCCCCAGGCCTCCTGACTCCCGAGGAGACCTTCAGAGCACAGCAGAGCTTTCCAGCCGGTGGGAATGCATACCTTGGAGGTGACGGGAGGTTGGCTTAAAGGGGGCGTAATTCCAAACTGTGGCCTAGGGCGCAAAAAAAGTGTTAATCCGGGCCTGAGGTGTTCCTGCAAGTATCACTGTAGATCTTATATCTGTACGTCCTGCAATATGTAGCTCAGTAAGTCCCAATAATTCTAAAGATCTCGCTACAAACTCCATGATCTCATGACAGTTCAAGTGCTATAATTATACTGTGTGAAAGATAACTGTGTAAGCAGAAGGAATCGATGAAACCCCCAAAACCCCACATATTTTCAGAGACCATTAGACTTTTATCAAGCGGATTTGCATCTTCTCCATCAAATCTTCCTTGATATCCCCATATTCCGACCTGGACATAGCCAGCTTTGAATTCTCTGTCCATGCTTTCTCTTTGCTCTCTTTTGATTTATAGGTGTGGAGAGCATTGCTGTGTATGAAGAGATCCTTCGCCAGGTCTCATATTGCATCCGTCACGGCGCTGCCCTCTACGAGAGGAAGTTCCGCTTGTCTTGCACGGAAATGAATGGGCGTTATTCCAGCAACGAGTTTACTGTCGAGGTAAATCTGCCACAAGAGAGAATATGGAACTCAAAATCCTTAGAAACATGACTGTCATAGTAGGGCCAGGGTAAAGTCAAGTAGTTCTGAGCTCAGGGTGTGAATTTTCTCTTTGCAGGTGAATGTCCTTCATAACATGAACCGAGCGGCTCATCCCAATCATATTATGAGTTCCCAGCAGTTTGTGCACCGAGGCCATCACTTGCCACCAGAGCTCTCCGGGCACAGCTTGGCTAATATCCATCGCAACTCCAGTATGTACTGATTGATGCTCAGCATATAAACTGTGAAATGAGTTTATAGGGGAGTATTCACAATGCTAAGGGCCAAAACAGTTGAAGCATGGGTAATCTTCCATAATGGATTTCACAATGTATCCTTCATTTCCTCAATGCAGTCATGAGGATGCGGGTAGGGAAAGCTAATTTGTTTTGGCCTTTTCTCCCATCTGAGAAGGGGCCATAACGGGGGAGATGCATTCTCCCATTGTGGAGAAGAACTTGAGCAGAACAGAGAAGGGAAATGAGGCTAAAGAAGAAGATGGCTGGCAAAAATAATGCCGGTTTTGTTCTATGCCAACTATAGAGCTATCATGGAGCCAATTTGCCTACACCCCATGGTGAAACAAGCACTGCATTCAAGAGTATAATAACTACTTTCAGCGTAAGTGCCACACAATTAAACAGGAATAACACTTTCAAACCAGGAACAGAAAATTGTTCACATTTTATTACATGGTTTAATTAACTATGCTTTGGGTCCTGCAATCAAGAAGAGACTAGGATCTCTTCCTCATTCATGTCTTGTCTGGAAAGTTCGTTTCCTGGGGGAAATTGTTTACTCTTTTCACCAAAGTCACTTGGTGAAGAGGCTGTAACCTTCCCTTTCTTCTAGGACGTAATAATTATTCTTCTATTATTATTATTATTATTATGACACAAAAACACAGTATGTCACAGCAAATGAGATCTATATGCTGGATTTCGTATCACAAAATCACAAGTCGAACACTTCCCAGCGTTTAGGACAGTGTGATGTATTTTCAAATGACATGCGCAGATCCATATAAGGTGGCCTTTTGCAGTTGATACAGCGTGATTTTGTCAATGTTTATTGTTTCAAATGCCGGCTGAGATCTTTTGGCATGGCACCCAGTGTGCCAGTTACCACTGGGACCAGGCATGTAGCCGGGGGGGCTAAGGGGCTTCAGCCCCTAAATTCTCAGGAATTGGTCCGCGAAAAAGGCC
>JARBWK010000006.1:129549546-129608450 GCA_030556195.1 Anolis apletophallus | reverse complement strand
TTTCTGACTGTACTTTTATGCTCGGAAAAGTACCAAACCTGCTTCACCTACTGTCAATTTGGGCCTAGTCTGTGATTTGTGTTTTTTGTGAAGTGTATTCTGGGTGAAGGTACTTGCTGAACATTCCATTTCCAACGGAAAAAACTGTCAACTATTTAACTGCTCAAACCATGTCTGCCTTGCAGGCCCTTTCCCTTCCTCTCTCTGTTGCCTAGGAGTATTGGAATGTTGGGGCGGCTGGCCAATCAGAGGCGTTACGCAAATAATTCCACAGTGGCAACCAATCGAAATGCTGCCACATATTCCTCCGCACCTCCCGCCGCAAACATTCTCTTTTATTATATACATAGATAGATAGATAGATAGATAGATAGATAGATTATGGTTGTGTTCTTGGGGTGGTAGAAGTTTTGGTGAAGTATGATTTGGTTAATTCCTTGCTCCTATCCTTCTTTAACCACCTTTTGGCCCTTTCGTCTTAACAAATCTATCAGTTCAGTCAGTCGAGGGGCACTTGTGCCTAATACTAACATCCCTACAAACAGTGCACATTTGAATTAAGAATGCATGATTTATTATCCCAAAATTCCTTCATGGGGGTTATTGTGATGATAAAGTGGGAGGAAGAGAGCTAAATACACTCACTCAAGCTCACCGGAGCAAAGGAAAAAAACAAATGCACCAAATAGTTACAAATTATTTGTGTTAGAAGGGGGAAAGCTCTGACATCAGGCATGTAGCTGGGTGGGGTGGGGGATTTGAGTGGTCCGCGAGAAGGTGGACCGTGAGAAGGCCTTACTGATACATTATTTAAACTGTTATTCATGATCTGATCACCATGCTCAATATATCCCATATGCATGGGGGTATTGGGATAACGATACAAAAGGTTTGCTAGGGTACATCCTCTCTCACTCAGACTTCCCCCCCGAATCAAAATCCTGGTTACGGGCCTGTCTGACATGCAAAACTGTTTAACCAATCTATTGAGGAAATGCATTTATGTGCAAGTTTTTCCAAAACATGTAACAATGCTGTGAGGGCATTGCATGTTTCTTGTCTGAGCATCCTTTACACCAGTGTTTCTCAACCTGGGGGTCGGGACCCCTGGAGGGGTCACGAGAGGGTGTCAGAGGGGTCACCAAAGACCATCAGAAAACACAGTATTTTCTGTTGGTTATAGGGGTTCTGTGTGGGAAGTTAAGCCCAATTCCATCGTTGGTGGTGTTCAGAATGCTCTTTGGTTGTAGGTGAACTATAAATCTCAGCAACTACAGTTTCCAAGTGTCAAGTCTATTTTCCCCAAACTCCACCAGTGTTCACATTTGGGCTTCTTGAGTCTTCATGCCAAGTTTGGTCCAGATCCATCGTTGTTTGACTCACAGTGCTCTCTGGATGTAGGTGAACTACAACTCCAAACTCAAGGTCAATGCCCACCAAAACCTTTCAGTATTTTCTGTTGGTCATGGGAGTTCTGTGTGCCAATTTTGGGTCAACTCCATCATTAGTGGAGTTCAGAATGCTCTTTGATTGTAGGTTAACGATAAATCCCAGCAACTACAACTCCCAAATAACAAAATAAATCCACACACACCCAATGCCCCCCCAAGTATTCAAATTTGGGCATATTGGGTATTTGTGTCAAATTTGGTCCAGTGAATGAAAATACATCCTGCCTATCAGATATTTACATTACAATTCATAACAGGAGCAAAATTACAGTTATGAAATAGCAACAAAAATAATTTTATGGTTGGGGTCACCACAACATGAGGAACTGTATTAAGGGGTCGCGGCACTAGGAACGTTGAGAATCACTGCCTTACACTGTGCGTGCAAGAACTGTAGAGGATGTAGAGTACAGTTGAACTGAGATAGAATATCGCCTTTAGGGATATATAGCTCAGGTAAAAGTCTGACTGGGGATGTCCTAGATCTAGATTACGCATCACCTCATTGTATCTTTGTGTGTAATGACCACTTGCTGAACTATTCACACAGGAGACATTGACAACTCTGCCAGGCTTATTTATTTATTTAAATTATTTATAACCCGCCCTTCTCCACCGCCGAAGGGGGACTCTGGATGGCTAACAACAAGTAGTGATACATATACAATCATTAAAACAACTGATTTCACCATAAAGAATACAGTAAACAGAATTAAAAACCAGTTAAAATACACATAGTTAATACACAAAGTCCACAAAGTCTTTGATCGCTAAGCTGGAAAATCTTTATTGGTCTAGTTTAATATGTTGTTTTTACTCCTGTGATGCTTTTATATGTTTGTAAGCCGCTCCAAGCCCTCGGGGAGTGGCAGCGTACAAGTCCAAATAATAAATAAATAAGTCAGAGTTCCATAGTCTCAAATTTGTCCAAAGCCAGTCACAGTCCGTTTTCAGACACTGTCATTGTTTTATTGTCCGTCTGCTCCCAATATCTAAGTAATATCTTCACCAGTGTGTTTGGGCACACCAGAAGTCATGCCACATTTTTAGTTGATGTTTTACCTGTGGGAGTTGGCAACCTAAGCTACTGCCAATGTGGGCAGTTTGGGTCAGTTTGGTTATTTTTAAAGCATGAAATTCCCCCTCAAGATCAGCATGGATTCTTTTTCAATGGGGGAAGACTCCAGGAGACGACGGTAGACCTGGAGCACATCAAATGGGATGTGAAAAATGTTTGGAATGGATCATGGGTTGGCCACAGCAAAAAAAACCATTATTTAATATTCTCCATTAGTGACTTTTAAGCTGACACGCTATACTCAGCCTGTCGTGTAAAAAAGAAGCTAGACCAGGCATGGGCAAACTCTGGCCCTCCAGATGTTTTGGACTTCAACTCCCACAATTCCTAACAGCCTACCTGCCTGAGCTAGACCCTAGATTTTAAGTTTATGTGTTAATCATTCCAATCAGAGCAGTATATAATTCTTAGGCAAATGATGAGACATCGTACTCTGCCTCTTGGAATATGCATGTAATAAACAGGTGACTGACTCATTGCTCCATCTCTTGTTGTCCTACCTATTTCCCCTTCTCTGCAGTGGCAGATACACGGATGTCGGATGAGATTGTTCACAATCTGGACGGCTGTGAGATATCCCTTGCTGGTGAAGAATTGGATCCCGAGAAGGAGTACCTTCTCCTGGATGGAGCCTCCCTCCAGCAGCGAGGGTTGGAGCTTATCAACACCTCAGCCTACCTTACAGTCTCTGGTCAGCACCTTAATAACACTTTAATAATAATAATAATAATCTTTATTTGTATTTTGTCCTATCTCCATGAGGGTACTCAGGGCAGATTCCAGCATATACAGAGACACAAGGCAAACATTCTACGCCTTGAAACAATGAAATGCAGATAGAGATAAAGGCTTCAAGACACAACAGGGGGAGTTGCTAGGAACTAACTAAGTCAAAAGGCAAGCAAATACAATCAATAAACTGTACTCCAAAAGTAAAGTCGCATGTAGAATGCCGAAACAGGCTGATGAGGGCGTTTGTACCTGGGGTCCCTTCTCCCGTTTCGACCTACGGGGTCTTTATCAAGGCCATTCGACATCCGTGTGGCTCCATCCGCATCGTGGATTGCTCACAAACAACGTAAGAGGTAAGTACATTCAATCAATCTGAGTATGAAAATTAAAGTAAAACATTATAATTTTTCGGCGTTCTACATGCGACTATACTTTTGGAGTATAAAGATCCTCTGGGAAACGATGTAGTTTGCTTATGTGTGGACCATTCACCCTCCGTAATTTTTTGATTTGGATTACCTTACCATTTGGATTTAAGGATTAGCTACACGGAGTAGCGAAGTATTGATGCATTGTTGCGCTTTACATTGGATGACTCCTCATGAACTCATGAACTATATGGCGTAACTTGTGAACATTATTAAATTTATATTTACTGGACTCACAGACTTTGAACTTGCTTATTTTGACTTGACTAAGATCTCTCTACAATAGACTGCGATAATATTTGGGTAAAGTACACACGATTATATTTTGATTATCCATTATATGAACGGTATAGAGGTAAAGGCTTCCCCTTTCATCTCCAGCTCTTGGGTGGTGTTCATCTCCATTTCCTCTTTAAGCCGCTCCTCATAGGGCTTGTTCTCCAGACCCTTGATCATTTTAGTCGCCCTCCTCTGGACACATTCCAGCTTGTCAACATCTCCATTAAATTGTGGTGCCCAGAATTGAACACAGTATTCTAAGTGTGGTCTGACCTAGGCATAATAGACAGGTAGCATGACTTCCCTGAATTTAGGTAAAGGTTACACCTAACATTACGTCTAATCGTGTCCAACTCTCATGGGTGGTGAGCACATTTCTAAACCAAAGAGTCAGCATTTTCCATAGACGCCCCCAAGGTCATGTGGCCGGAATTACTGCATGGAGCGCTGTTACCTTCCTGCCAGGGCAGTATCTATTGATCTACTCACATTTTCATGTTTTGAACTGATAGGTAGGCAGAAGCTGGGGCTAATAGCAGGACTCACCCCACTCCCCGGATTCAAATTGCCAACCTTTTGGTTAGCCGGTTAAGTAACTCAGCAGTTTAACCCACTGTGTCACCAGGGCCCCCAGAAACTATCCAACTATTATTTTCTTTAGCTGATCACTGATACTGGAAGTGACTTCTGGTTTAGGAGGAAAACACTTAGGCTGTTTGCTGGAGAGGGATCCACTAGGAGTGGCAAGAGCAGAGAGGCGTGTTTAGCATTGGGAATTGGGTTGTTACCATTATGTTTCACTGAAGCCTCAGTGGCCTTGATAGTTCTTGAACTCTTTCTTCTCCGCCCCCAAGGGTTTCATCTTGGCTCTCTCTTCCCAATTGCACCCAAGTTAGAATAATTTTGATGCCAAATTAAAACCTTCAGGCTGAGGTGATTTTATCCAGGCTGCACACGTTTAACAATAATATTATTCAAGATACTTTTAAGTGGTTTTGCATTATATGTTTTTAAGTTGAAAAAGTATTTTTTTTTAAAAAAATGTTTAAATGATAACATTATTATCATCATCAGCACGGTTCATAGAATGGATCTACACTGCTATATAATTCAGATTTATCAAAGCAGATAATCCACATCTGCTTTGAACTGGATTATATGAGTCTACATTGCCATATAATCCAGTTCAAAGCAGATAATCTAGATTTTATATGGAAGTATGGATGGGGCCATAGTGAAGACTTCAGGTGAGTTGGTTCTGGCTTGAGTTGGTTCTGCCCCAGTGATATTTTGGGGTTGTTTAGAGCTAGATGCGGAATAATTCATTGTGACAAGAGAATTAATGCACTATTTTTCTGTCTTTGTGTCATTTGCATCTCTGGTCTCATCGTTACCGACATTGTGAAAGTCTCCTTCGTTTCAAGGACCTTGCCCATTCTCTCTTGGTTGCGCCATGTGAAAGTCCACACTCCTATCCCAATGGGTAGCGCCACTTCTGATATGAATAACAACAGAACCACAACCACCATCATTTTTCATCAGATTTAAATTGCATGTCTGTTAAACCAGTGTTTCCCAACCGCTGTGACGCGGCACAGTAGTGTGCCGTGGCAGACCTCCCCTTCCTTCCCCCCTCCTCCTGCCGAACTCCTGCTGCTTGGGGGAGGAGGAGGAAGGGTCAGGCGGCGGCAAAAAAAAAAAGAAGGGGCCAGGGCGCCGCCTCCTTCGGCCGTTTCCCCAGCTAGCCTCCAATCCGCCTTCTGATTGCCTTCACCTTCGTCCCTCTTTCCCCCCGCGCGCGCCGGTGCCCGGGATCCGGGCAAGGGCGCGGGCGGGGGAAAAGAGGAGGAGGAGGGAGAGTTCTCCCTCCTCCTCCTCCTCTTCCCCCGGCGTCGCTGCTTTCCCGTGCGCCGCAGCGCCGGTGGAAGAGGAGGAGGAGGGAGAACTCTCCCTCCTCCTCCTCCTTTTTCCCCGGCGCCGCAGTGCACGGAAAACCGGCTGCGCCGGGAAGGGCGGGATGGTGCGAGGAGGTGGGCCTCCTCCTCCTTCCCGGCGCCGCTGGTGTCCCATGCGCCGCGGCGCCGGGGAAAGAGGAGGAGGAAGGAGAATGACAGTTTAGGAGGGGGCTGGGGGCGGGGCGGGGGCGGGGCTGGGGGAGGGGCCTGGGGATGGGGCCGAACGGCCCCCCAGGTCATCAGTGACCTCAATTCCGGCCCTTGGCTGGTTAGAAGTTGGACAGCACTGGACTACAGCATGTTTAGATACCTCAGTAGTCAGCTTGACACATGCGGGAAACCAAGAGGTGAGGTGGCACTGTATCAATGTGCCCTTTGTGTTTCTGCAACACTTCACAATGAGTGTTGCAAATGATTAGTGCTATATAATATTACTTTAACTTCTGTAAGTGTATCCTATGGATACCTGCAATATTTAATTATCCTATCAGAAGTGGACCGAAGGTACAGTTGTAATGTATTTTAAAAACACAAAGTTTTAAAACTTTGGCATTATACTAAATGTCCTTTGACCAGTAACTGGCCACTTGGAGTGCCTATTGTGTTGATATAAGAAGGTTGATATAAAAAAATTGTTTTAAAAAAAGATGTAAGAAGGTCCTCCATTGTGCATGTGACAGGGCTCAGACTGCATTGTAATAAGTGGTCTGTGGTTTGCTCTTCTCCACACTCGCATGTCGTGGACTCCACTTTGTGGCCCCATTTCTTAAGATTGGCTCTGCATCTTGTGGTGCCAGAGCGCAGTCTGTTCAAAACTTTACAAGTCGCTCAGTCTTCTGTGTGCCCAGGTATCAGTATCTGTGTGATTCAGTATCAGCCATGGCTTGAGGTTCCAGGTTTTAGCCTGCCACTTTTGGACTCTTACTTTCTGAGGTGTTCCATGCCTGGATTACCCATAAGGCCAACGAGGCCATGGCCTAGGGGCGCAAGTCAGGAGGGGAGGGCGCAGATCACGGACAAAAAAAAACCAAAACTGGTCTGCGCCCCTCTTTCCCCCTTTCTCATGCCCCTCCTCGTTCCTTCTCCCGGCAAAGTCTCTGCTCCGTCCCCTCCATCTCTCTCTCGCGCGCGCGCTCTCTCTCGCACACGCTCTCTTTCTCTTGCGCGCACTGTCTCTCGCTCGCGTGCTCTCTCTCTCTCACTCTCTCTCACTCTCTCGCACTCTCTCGCGCTCTCTCACTCTCTCGCGCTCTCTCTCTCTCGTGCGCGCCTTTGGAGCGAGTTTGCACCCACTGCGCTCTCCCCAGGCCTCCTGACTCCCGAGGAGACCTTCAGAGCACAGCAGAGCTTTCCAGCCGGTGGGAATGCATACCTTGGAGGTGACGGGAGGTTGGCTTAAAAGGGGCGTAATTCCAAACTGTGGCCTAAGGCGCAAAAAAGTGTTAATCTGGGCCTGAGGTGTCCCTGCAAGTATCTCTGTAGATCTTAGATCTGTAGGTCCTGCAATATGTAGCTCAGTAAGTCCCAATAATTCTAAAGATCTCGCTACAAACTCCATGATCTCATGACAGTTCAAGTGCTATAATTATACTGTGTGAAAGATAACTGTGTAAGCAGAAGGAATCGATGAAACCCCCAAAACCCCACATATTTTCAGAGACCATTAGGCTTTTATCAAGCGGATTTGCATCTTCTCCATCAAATCTTCCTTGATATCCCCATATTCCGACCTGGACATAGCCAGCTTTGAATTCTCTGTCCATGCTTTCTCTTTGCTCTCTTTTGATTTATAGGTGTGGAGAGCATTGCTGTGTATGAAGAGATCCTTCGCCAGGTCTCATATTGCATCCGTCACGGCGCTGCCCTCTACGAGAGGAAGTTCCGCTTGTCTTGCACGGAAATGAATGGCCGTTATTCCAGCAACGAGTTTACTGTCGAGGTAAATCTGCCACAAGAGAGAATATGGAACTCAAAATCCTTAGAAACATGACTGTCATAGTAGGGACAGGGTAAAGTCAAGTAGTTCTGAGCTCAGGTTCTACCCAAAGACCAACAGTAACTGTTGGAAGTGTAAAGCCCATCTGGGGACATTTATCCACTGCTGGTGGGCATGCGGCAAGGCACAAAGGTTATGGAAGGAGATCCACAAACATACCCAAAAATTTTATTGGAGAAGTTTGATTTGCTGCGGAAATTTACCTTTTAAACCTTACTAAAGAAGGTTGGGAGCCAAACAAGGAGAAACTGTTTTACTTTATAGCCGCGGCGGCCAGGCTTGTATTTGCCAAAATTGGAAAAAGAGGAGATACCGCAGATAGAGGACTGGTTTAATAAATTAAGGGACTTAATGGAATCAGATGAATTATACAGCAAGGTATATGGTAGAAGCGTAAAGGTAAGGCGGACTGGCAACCCGTTAGGTTATACTTGGGTAAAAGGAGCCGTGAAAGGAAAGACTAACCTAAGCAATGGGTACCAGCAGGGAAAGGACTTGGGGACCCAATTGATAATGTTTCAAGTACGAGGGCTTTCGATGCCCCGAACTGGAAGACGATTGTGTGTGTGTATTTTTGTTGTATTCCTTTCCCCACGTCCCATTCCACCCCCTTTCCCCTCCCCTTTCCCTCCCCTATTCCCTATGTTTTAATTGTGATAAAAACGCAATAAAGAATATTTAAAAAAAAGTAGTTCTGAGCTCAGGGTGTGAATTTTCTCTTTGCAGGTGAATGTCCTTCATAACATGAACCGAGCGGCTCATCCCAATCATATTATGAGTTCCCAGCAGTTTGTGCACCGAGGCCATCACTTGCCACCAGAGCTCTCCGGGCACAGCTTGGCTAATATCCATCGCAACTCCAGTATGTACTGATTGATGCTCAGCATATAAACTGTGAAATGAGTTTATAGGGGAGTATGCACAATGCTAAGGGCCAAAACAGTTGAAGCATGGGTAATCTTCCATAATGGGATTTCACAATGTATCCTTCATTTCCTCAATGCAGTCATGAGGATGCGGGGTAGGGAAAGCTAATTTGTTTTGGCCTTTTTCTCTCATCTGAGAAGGGGCCATAACGGGGGAGATGCATTCTCCCATTGTGGAGAAGAACTTGAGCAGAACAGAGAAGGGAAATGAGGCTAAAGAAGAAGATGGCTGACAAAAATAATGCAGGTTTTGTTCTATGCCAACTATAGAGCTATCATGGAGCCAATTTGCCTACACCCCATGGTGAAACAAGCACTGCATTCAGAATGCAGTTGAGCAAACACTTGAACTATGATAACACAATTTTTGTTCCTGGGTTACCTATTGTCATTGCCTAATTGGTTCTATCATAAAAACATGGGAAAAATATAAATAAACTGCAAAAACTTTTGTTTTTGTGGGACATTCTGCAGCACATTTTACTATAGTTTTTCAATGAATATCTCAAAGAGTCTCAACCAATTCAACATAGTTTTTGGAGTATAAAAACTACTTTCAAAGTAAGTACCACACAATTAAACAGGAAATAACACTTTCAAACCAGGAACAGAAAATTGTTCACATTTTATTACATGGTTTAATTAACTATGCTTTGGGTCCTGCAATCAGAAGAGACTAGGATCTCTTCCTCATTCATGTCTTGTCTGGAAAGTTCGTTTTCCTGGGGAAATTGTTTACTCTTTTCACCAAAGTCACTTGGTGAAGAGGCTGTAACCTTCCCTTTCTTCTAGGACGTAATAATTATTCTTCTATTATTATTATTGTTATTATTATTATTATTATTATGACACAAAAACACAGTATGTCACAGCAAATGAGATCTATATGCTGGATTTCGTATCACAAAATCACAAGTCGAACACTTCCCAAGCGTTTAGGACAGCGTGATGTATTTTCAAATGACATGCGCAGATCCATATAAGGTGGCCTTTTGCAGTTGATAGAGCGTGATTTTGTCAATGTTTATTGTTTCCAAATGCCGGTTGAGATCTTTTGGCATGGCACCCAGTGTGCCAGTTACCACTGGGATCACCTGTACTGGGACCACCTCTACTGATTTTTGCAGTTCAATTGCTGATAATGGCTGAGTTGTTGTTGTTGTTGTTATTATTATTATTATTATTAGAAACACAACAAGATGAGTCCGCAGCAAACAAGATCACTCTGCTGGTTGTTGTATTGGATCACGTGTCAGACACTTCCCATATGTTTAGGACTGTGTGATGTTTTGGCAAATAATGCATGCAGATCCCAGTAGGATAGCCATTTGCAGCTGACAGGTGGTAATTTTGTCAGTGCCTATTGCAGTGCCAAGGGCACTGCACCTAGTTTGCCAATCACCACTGGAACCACCTTGACTGGCTTGTGCCAGAGTCTTTGCAGTTCGATCTTTACATTCTTGCATTGTGTCAGCTTTTCCAATTGTTTCTCTTCAATCCGGCTGTCACCTTGGATTGCAACACCGACGATCCATATTTTGTTTTTAACACGATTGTGAGGTCAGGAGTATTGTGTTCCAAAACTCTGTCAGTCTGAATTCAGAAGTCCCGGAGTAGTTTGGTGTGTTCATTTTCCCTAACCTTTTCAGGCTTATGATCCCACCAGTTCTTTGCAGGCAGATCGTATTTGTGGCACAAGTTCCAATTAATCATCTGAGCAACGGTGTTGCCTCTGCTTGTAGTCTGTCTGCGCAAACTTCTTGCAGCGACTGAGGATGTGATCTATTGTTTCATCTGCTTCCTTGCAGAGTCTACACTTGGGATCTGTTGTTGACTTTTCAATTTTGGCTTTGATGGCATTTGTTCTAATGGCTTGTTCCTGGGCTGCCAGAATCAGGCCCTCTGTTTCCTTTATTCTTGTTGTTGTTATTTGTATCCCACCCCTTCTCCCCAAAGGGACTCAGAGCGGCTCACATCAATATAAAACTAACAAAATACATAGCACACTGGGTGCAGTACCTAAAGACCTTGGCCCAGATCTCCAGGTTGTGAGCAGCCACAGAGGCCACTAGACAGAGCTTGTGCTTCTCTTCCCTGCAGTGGTCCCCAGCGCTGCTACTGTGATCATTGTGGTGTGTGTCAGCTTCCTGGCCCTGATGGTCATTCTGGGCATCCTACGCATCCACTCCTTGCACAGGCGAGGGGGCGAGCGGGAATGTACAAGCGAATCTGCCGGGAGCCAGGGAGGGGCCCATGCCAAGGAGAGCGAGATGTTCTGGGACGACTCTGCTCTCACCATCATCGTCAACCCCATGGAGGTGAGTGGAGGAAGAAGTGGAGGGCTCATGATGGGACGGGGCTTTTGGGGCAGTGATGGAGAGCTGAGGGTCACTCTGTGTCTACCTCTTGTCTCTTCCACAGTCATATCAGAACTGCCAGGAGAGGGCAGCGGAAAGCATAGAGTCTAAGGCCAGAGAGGCAGCTGAAGAAGAGGACAGCAGTGGCTCTGACTCACCAGACAGCCCTGGCAGTGATGCTGCTGAGAGCCAGCGCATTGTGGGCAAGCATGATGCCCCTTGCTGCTACTAGAGGCATGCGGTGGAGGGTGGGGTGGGGGGAGAGGAAGTGGAATGCCAACAAGAGGGAGGTTCTGATGTTGTTTAGTATTTGAGCGGGGCGGGGGACATAACCTAACCCCTTACCGTCTTTCTCGTCTTTCTCTTCCTACTCTCTGTCCCGCCCTTCGATTTTCTCCAGACCTCCTCTGTTTGCATACTGGAAGTATAACATTTTGATGCATGAGGCAGAAAATCTAATTGGCATTTTCCCTGCCCTGAGTAAATACAGGACACAACCTGCCGGCAGTATTCCAGTGCAAGCCAAACAAATGAAAGGTGGAGTTATGTGTGGATTAGGTCCAATGGCTCAGGTTTTTTTCTCTCCAATCCTGCTGCCCTGTGATTTGCTTCCTGGGGTGGTTGCTTTGGCCTTCTGCATCCCAGACCCACTTCCACCTCCTGTCCCAGCCTTCTTTTCAAAAGCAATGCTTGAGAAAAAGGGTCATCTTTTTTCCTATTCTCTTCCCGTCTTGCTGAAGCGCAAGTGGGGCACTTCTGACTGCCTTCTCTAGCAGGACCTACAATTCCCACCCCATCAGGCTAGGATGACCTCTGTTGGCATCCTATGTAGCAGGAATGCAGAGAAATGAGAAGGGAGCTAGGGCGGGGATGGCACATGGGGTCAATCAGACACCCCAAGATACTATATATATATATTGTATATTTTTTCAATGTTGTTGTTTGAGGTTTATTCTCGTTTTCTTGTTTGAGGCAAACAAACAAAAAACCGCTGCTTGTGTTGCTTTGTAAAATTGTCAATAATATTCCAACAAGTGAAGAAAAACAATGTGGAGAAGAGAATGGAACAGATTTTAAAATAAAAAGAATTTTAAAAAGTCAAGATCCTGCATGCTAGAGATTTTTCCTTCAGAGGCTAGGACATTTATTCTCATGTATGTATACCACCTCAAGCTAGAGCTGGGTAGAAATCACCACCAGCTTGTGTTCTTGATCACATCACTTCAGAGGATCCACAGCCATGGCATGTGTGTTATGGGCTGTAAAATGCCCGCACACACACCATGGACTGCAACATATCCCAAGGAGACATTGAAGTGAACGTAGGTCAAGGGAACAACAGTTAAAGCTTGTGCGCTAGATGCGCCCGTACCTTGGGAAGTCTGCCTTGGCCACGGTGGTCCACGCTCCGGTTACATCTCGAATAGACTACTGCAATGCTCTCTATGTGGGGTTGCCTCTGAAGACTGCTCGGAAGCTGCAATTAGTCCAACGTTCGGCAGCCAGGTTACTAACAGGAGCAGGGAACAGGGAGCATACAACTCCCTTGCTGTGCCAGCTCCACTGGCTGCCCATTAGCTTCCGGGCACAATTCAAAGTGCTGGTTTTAACCTACAAAACCCTATACGGTTCTGGCCCAGTTTACCTGCCCGAACGGATTCTCCCTTACAAACCATCTAGAACATTAAGATCCTCCGGAGAGGCCCTGCTCTCGGCCCCGCCAGCTTTGCAAGCGCAGCTGGTGGGGACGAGAGACAGGGCCTTCTCTGTGGTCGCCCCTCAGCTGTAGAACTCTCTACCTAGTGATGCTAGATCTGCCCCCTCTCTGTTGTCCTTTAGGAGGTTGGTGAAGACTTGGATATGGAACCAAGCCTTCCCAGAATAGGCTGAGATTGGCTATTATCTGAATGTATGACCACGTTTTCAGACTGAGTGGAATTGTTTTAATGGCGATGTGGTTTTATGCTGAGTTTTTATGTATTTTAATATGTTGTTCTAGTTGTTTTTAAATTGTATAGCATTGAATTTGTGCTGTTATGCCGGTCTGAGTCCCTCGATAGAGGTGAGACGGTCGGGGTACAAGTTTTAAATAAATAAATAATAAATAAATAAGAGCTGAAATTAGAAGAATAGAGTTCTCAGGTCGGGGAGTTGAGAATCTAGTGTTGCTGTTCTACTAGCACACTTCCCAGAGCACTGCCGTGTTCCTGGAGAGAGGGAGAATCACATTATCTACTGGCTCCAGAGGTGGTAATTTCACAGGGACATGCTATGTTCTCTAAGCGTTTGCTCTGGTGGGGCTTCCAGTGCCTCCTATGCCCTCTGCGGCTAATTGGTTTGTGAAAGCATGCTTCCCGGGAAGCTTGGGTTGAGTTGCTCGCATCCGAGATGGCCAGAGAAACTTCTGTGGAGTTCTTCCACTTTCAATGTGTTGTCAAAGGTTTTAATGGCCAGAATCACTGGGTTGCTGGGAGTTTTCTGGGCTGTATGGCCATGTTCCAGAAGCATTCCCTCCTGATGCTTCACCCAAATCTAGGGTAGGCATCCTCAGAGGTTGTTAGGCCTGTTGGAAACTAGGCAAGTGGGCTTTTGTATCTGTGAAATGTCCAGGGTGAAAAAAAGAACTCTTTGTCTGTTTGAGGCACGTGTGAATGTTGCAATTGGCCACCTTGATTAGCACTGAATGGTGTGATGACTTGAGCCGTAGACCAATTGGGGAAGGGTGGATCTTCCTATTTCATCCCACCGTTGCCACCACTTGTGATGACATGATCTATTGCATGTGCAAGGGTGACACACCTTGCGCCAAAGACAGTAACACAGACACAAATGGTTGGATGAAAATGGCCACAACTCATTTATTGAAAACAGGAACAAAGGGTTGGCGGCCACACATGGATCCTGGATCAGGGTCGTACAGCCCCCACGAATGTCCAAAGGCATATGCAAGCCTGGGGTTCGAGCGGCCCAATGCCTGTCCACGGAAACTAGGCACCCCAGGGGGCCTGGGCATTATCTCCTTTACAACCAAGGTGCGATAAGCCAGCCTGATCCAGGGGCCATGCCACAGAGCTGGCCCCCACGTGCAGCCTGGGCAGCCCCGGGCGGCCTTAAATAGGCTGCCCAGGCAGAAGTGAAGGCCAGCCGGCGCAAAGCGGGGGCAGGGTGGGGCCAGCCCCATCATTGGCCGGCTGGCATTTGGTGGCGGGAAACCTTCCCGCCACCCCAGGGGCTTCTGGGAAGAAGCCCCTGCATCTCACACAAAATGGCGGCGAGGGCAACCCCGCCCCGCAACCCGCTCGGCCAGTAAGTCGGCCAAGCACATTACCACTGCCAGACTACCTGTGGGGATCCTTTCTACAGCCCACTTGTGATCTCTCGCTTGCTGTAGATCACCCTACTAAGCCGAAGTAGATCCCTTGTACGTTTTCGCTGCCACCAACGTCCCAAAGGACTTTCCTTTCAAACAGAGGAGAGAGACTTGCTTGAAGAAGAAACAGATACTTAAGAGTTTATTGTTAGGATTCTTTGAACAAGCGAACTGATTTCAGAGCACATATGCTTGGTACAAATGCTTGGTGGTTACAGTAACTTTTTCTTTCAGTATGATGTTACAAAGTCTGTTCCAGTCTGAGCTTCCTTCAAGCCTTTCCTTTCTAAAATGACTTATACTTATATTATTTATTTTATTTATTTATTACTTCGATTTTGTATTCCGCTCCTCCCCACAGGCTCGGGGCGGATAACAACAATGTATATGGGCATCATGTCACAGACATGCAGCCCTACAATAAAAAGCATAAAACACATTAAAACACAAACCAACACATTACGAGGTGCAGGGAGACATACATAGGTTACTTGAGGTACAATCCTTCTGTGTCTAATTGAAAGCTAATCCAAAGAGGGCGGTCTTACAGGCCCTTCTGAATGGAGCTAGCTCTGAGATGGCTCGAGCGCTGACCGGCAAGGAGTTCCACAGCACTGGGGCTGCCACAGAGAAGGCTCTCTGTCTGGTCACAGATAGGTGGCAGGAGCGGACCGATGGTATCGTCAGCAGATTCTGTTCATCTGATCGCAGTGATCTCGGGGGATAAATACGGGGTGTAAGGTCCCTCAAGTACGCAGGCCCTAGGCCGTATAAGGCCTTAAAGGTCAGTACCAGCACCTTGAAGGCAATTCGGTACTCGATAGGAAGCCAGTGCAGCTGCCGGAGGATGGGCGTGATGTGCTCTCTCACCTACGAGCCCGTCAGCAAGCGAGCAGCGGCATTCTGCACTAGCTTGAGTTTCCGAATTGTTGACAAGGGAAGGCCAACGTAGAGGGCATTACAGTAATCCAGTCTCAAGATGACCGTCGCTTGATTACCGTCACCAGGTCGCTCCTGGACAGGTAGGGGCGCCAGTCGCCTAGCCTGTCGTAGGTGAAAGAAGAACACCCTGCTGACCGCAGAGACCTGGGACTCCATGGTCAGCAGGGAGTCCAACTGAACACCTAAGCTCTTAACCGAAGATGACGGGGCTAAGCCGCTCGCCATCCAGGGTAGGCAACTGGCACCCACCCAGCCCAGGGCGACCGGGCCACAGGATCTCGTCTTGACGGATTCACCTTCAGCCGGCTGGCGCAGCCAACCAGTCACGGCTTCGAGGCATCGATGGAAACAATTGGGTACGGTGTCCGGCCTGCCGTCCATTCTCAGCAGAAGCTGGGTGTCATCAGCGTACTGATAACACTCCAGACCAAAGTCACGGGCCAGCTGGGCCAGGGGGCGCATGTAAATGTTGAATAATAAGGGGGAGAGGATGGCCCCCTGGGGGACCCCACAATTAAGTGAGTTCACTGACTTAGCTAATCCTAGCTAACTCCCAGCTTCTTCAGTTAGCTTTCTCTCTCTGACAGACAGCTGACCACTGCCAGATCCTTCTCCTCAACTAGGGCTGGTTGTCATGGCAACGCTTATAGCTAGGTCCCGCTTCTAACTAATGGCAACCTTAAGACCCTATACACACCTGAACATTTAGCCCACACATCCCCATTTTTAATCAAACAATTTCATAACAAGTATATTTCAACACACCATACACATATATTCAGACACCTGTACCTTTACCTGTCTGTCATTTTGACACTTTGTCACACATGGCCTTGCAGCTTCAAAGCCTGGCTGCTTCCTGCCTGGAGGAATCCTTCATTGGGAGGTGTTTCCTATCTGGAATACCCCTGCTTTTTGGAGTCTTGCTCTTTATTTACTGTCCTGGTTTTAGGGTTTTTTTTTTTAAAAAATACTGCTAGCCAGATTTTGTTCATTTTCAAAATTTCCTCCTTACTGTTGAAATTGTCCACATGGTTGTGGATCTTCCTCGCCAATTTCTATGGCAGGCATACTCAGAGGTTGTGAGGTATATTGGAATAGCAGAGGTATATCAGCCATAGCAGAGTACTTGATGAACCAACCTGGAGACAGCATAGAATTTGAGAACACGGAAATGCTGAACCACTCTAACAACTACCATGTCAGACTATATAGAGCAGGGCTGTCCAACTTCTACGGGCCCAAGGGCCGGAATTCCGGTCACTGATCACCTGGGGGACCGAAGGGTCTGCCTCCGCCCCCTCCCCCGGCTCCGCCATCGCCCCTCCCCGGCTCCGCCCCCTCCCCGGCTCCAATTTACTTACAATTGACCTTGAGTTGTGGAGTTGTAGTTCACCTCCATCCAGAGAGCACTGTGGACTCAAATAATGATGAATCCGGACCAAACTTGGCATGAATACTCAATATACCCAAATGGGAACACTGGTGGATTTGGGGGAATGTTTCCTAATACCTTTTGAGTTATTTGAGTCCACGCTCAAATTGGGACACACCAAAAAAAACCCAAACACCTCAATGCCGTCGCAGGGCTTGATGGGGCCTCCTTTCCCAGAGGCGGGTGGAGGAGGCCCAGAGCTCCCTCCCTCCCTGAAGGGAAAACAAGCTGCGGGGCCAGGCGCAAAGGAAGCCACGTTGCGCCCTGCACGCGGGGGAAGGCAGCACAAGGGGGAGGGGGGCGCGGAGGGGAAGAAAGCATCGCCAAGGAAACCGCCGCTAAGGGACCCCTCCCCCCCTCACCCAATGTCCCACTGTGTTTAGATTGATTCGAGCCAGGCCCTTCCTTACCCATACTGCGGGAGCCCCGCCACAGGGCCGAAGCGCCAACGCCGCCGCCGTCCCCGAAGAGCCCCGCTGGAGCTGAGGCCAAGCTCAGGCCGGGCACGGCGGCTCTCCCATCCGCGGGGCGGGAAGCGAGGGCCCTCCACAGGAAGAGGACGGAGCCAGGAAGGGCTTTCCCTGCCTCACTCCCCTCCTCCCTCTCTCTGAGGGAATGGGGGCTGGCATGGAAGCAGCCGCGAAGGAGGCGCGTGCCCAGGCCAGCCGCAAATCCCGCGGGACCCGAGATTTCGGCAGCTATCGCAAGACGACGCAGCCAGACGGGATTTTGACCTCCCTCGAAATTCCGTCTGTGGCTTCCGTAGTCTCGCGATGCTTGCCTAAACCCGGAAATAGGTATTTTTAAAAATTATTTTATTTTTTATTTGTATTTTATTAAAACAAGTTAGGGGGCCGTAGGGAAGGGGCTTGGGGGCAGTGTACGGCCCCAGGGCCGCCTGTTGGACAGCCCTGATATAGAGAAACCACTGAAATCCACAAGCATGTGGACAATTTCAAAAGAATGGTGGCAACCATGAAAACGAACAAAATGTGGCTACCAGTATTTTTTTTTTAAACCCCTCTAAAATTAGTAAAGAAAAACATTCTGAAAATGGGAATTCTAGACATGAAACTATCAGGGCCAGCTAACACCTCCCAAAAAAGGATTTCCCCAGGCAGCAACCAGTCAGGCTATGCAGCTGCAAGGCCATTAAATGCTAATCAAGGTGGTCAATTGCAACACTCACACTTGCCTCCAACAGACAAAGAGTTGTTTCCCCCACCCTGGACATTCCAGATATATAAACCTCCACTGCGTAGTTTCCAACAAACCTCACAACCTCTGAGGATGCTTGCCGTAGATGTGGGCAAAACATTAGGAGAAAATGCTTCTGGAACATCTTCCGCTTTCCTCTATCTGTCCATACTCTGGAAGGTCCATCCTGAGGTTGTCTAAGCAGAGAGTCCACTGCCTCTCCTCAGTTCCCAAGATTATTTCACTGATGTAAATGTGTCTGGATCCAAATGTTGGGCAACACCACGATGTGTTGTGAGAAAAGCACCATGTTGCAGCTTTATTAATAAAATATGAACATTTTATGAACTTGAAAACAAAGAATTACATTCTATTTGCTGCATCCTTTCTTCTGCACATCAGAGCCAGAGGTCCATGCATTCAAAGGCACAGCGGTTGCTTTTCACATCACTGTAGCCTTCCTTCCTCTTGGAAAATATCTTGTATTAGCTGCCTGTATATTATACTCTCACTCACTCCTCTCATGGTCCAACTCTCCTTGGATCCCGTTTTCCTCTTAAGAAGGCAAAATGTGCATGTGAAAATCTGTATAGAAGCCTGCCAAAGATAACTAAGTTTTACTCAGTTTCTCTCCCTCCCCAGCTGCGACCACAATTTCCAGTACTCAGCTTCACCATCTGTCCTTATTTTTGTGTATTAGCTAAACCGATATCCCATCTTTCCTCACTTTATACTGGCCTCCTTCTCTCCACGTGTATCCTCATAATAACTGTATGAGGTTGGTTGGTCAGTGACTGGCTTATCATCATCCATGTCTGAGTAGTGAAATGAACTCCATGCTCCTACATCCCAAAACACTCTAATCTCATGTTCCCATGACACTCTAATTGTTACCAGAAGCAAAGGAGCCCCCGGCGGCACAATGGGTTAAACCAGTGATTTTCAACCAGTGTGCCACAGAACACTAGTGTGCCGTGAGAGATAATCAGGTGTGCCGTGGGAAATTATTTTCAAACTTCATTCATATATAAATTACCGTATTTTTCGCACCATAAGGCGCACCTGCTGATAAGACGCACCTGCTGATAAGACGCACCTAGATTTCAGAAGAGGAAAATTGGGAAAAAATATTTTGGGCCAAAAAGTGGGCCCCGGCGCTTGCCTGCTTAAAGCGCGGCCTGCCCACCTGGAAGGGTGGACCCTCCTCGGCGCCTCCGCCATCCCTAAGCCTTTCCTTGGCCGCCTCCTCCTCGGTCTCCTCCTCCGCCCTCCTCCTCTGCCTCTGCCGCCGCCGCCGCCGCCGCCGCCGGGCGGAGGCGGCGGGTGGCAGAGCCGGGCGGCGACGGAGGCAGAGGAGGCGGAGGAAGAGGCGGGACCGAGGAGGAGGCGGCCAAGGGAAAGGCTTACTATCGCCTCCCCCCCCCCCTTCGCTCCATAAGACGCGGCTGATTTTTCCTCCTACTTTGGGGGAAAAAACCTGCGTCTTATGGTGCGAAAAATACGGTATAATGCGCATCTGTCCCTTTAAGAAATGGAACCATAGCACTCTTGCGTCACCTAAGAAGTGACGCGAGAGTGCTATGGTCGCGCTATCTTGGATTCACTCAGACACGGCTAAGTAAACAAAGTTAGTTAGTTATGCTGCTGCGCGTCAATTTGGGATCACAGCAAGACAAGCGAGTGACAGAGATGGAGAGGTTTTTCAGAAGGGAAAATGCAAATGCCGAACAGGGCCCTGGACAAAATTGTCTGTCTTTCTACCATTCCTGCCAGGATATCTATTTTGTGTTCATTGAAACAGGCCCAGGTTTCACACTAACTGAGTGTATAAATACATTTAAAAACATATTAACTATATGTATTACTGTGTTAGAGTGTCATTTTGTGTCATTTTGGTCGGTGGTGTGCCCCAGGATTTTGTAAATGTAAAAAATGTGCCGCGGCTCAAAAAAGGTTGAAAATCACTGGGTTTAAACCCTTGTGCCAGCAGAACTGCTGACCAATAGGTCAGCGGTTCGAATCCAGGGAGAGCGAGTTGAGCTCCCTGTCAACTCCAACTTTCCATGTGGGGGACATGAGAGAATCCTCCCACAAGGATGGGAAAACATCAAAACATCCGGATGTCCCCTGGGCAACGTCCTTGCAGACAACCAATTCTCTCATACCAGAAGTGACTTGCAGTTTCTCGAGTCGCTCCTGACACGGAAAAAAAACCAGAAGCAAAGAATAGGAGATCTGTATAAATTGTAAAGGTGTAGACATCCTGCTTGTCTAATTGTTGTGTGCTTTGAAGTTGTTTGTGACTGTCAAGTCCATAAAGCGAACTAGAGTCTCTAAACTGCCTGCTGAAGCAAAAGAAATCAACATTCAAGGAGGATCAGAAGAAACTCATTGGGTCAGACTCTGGTCGCAAGTGATTGCCAGTGGAGGACAAACAAAAATATTCACTACTTCACTCCTCACAGAATCTCCCACTGTTTTTATGACGACATCTTTTCAACCAATTTGCCAGCCTAGCTCAAACCACAGGAGAAGTAGAGCGGAACATTTTTTTCTGCTGGAAATGACACAACCAGTAGGCCTAGCATGCCAGAGACACTGAAAAATCTCTCTCCCTGTAAACAGGACTTCTGGCAGATACATAGTGTTGCTTCTCCTTGATGAGGTATGCGTCTTTCCACCTGTATCTCGCATCCTTGTGTATGTCTTCTTCTGTCGATACTTTCTGGGTCTGACAGAGGCCTAGGAAAAAGATCTTCGTATGTTATTAAGTCTGGCAAGGAAAGTGTTACTGAGAGACTGCCAGACTTCGGGGTTTTCTAGCAGAGTATTGCTCAGCGATACAACAGGGAAGCAATGCATTACATTAAGGCACATTATTTATTTATTTCATATCAAAAGCATTGCATAAATTAGTATAAAACTGATAAAAATAGAAGGCGCGCAGGCGGCTAAATATCTTTTGACCAAAAACGGGCAATAGCGACGGCATTGTCTGTAGCCTCCAACAATTCCTCCTCTGTACATGAGGCAGGGCACAGTGGACAAGCATACAGATGCGGAATTGTCTGTTCTGCTCCACAGTGACACAAGGCACAATATAAATAACAGGAAAGTTTCCTCCTCCTCCAGAGAGGGTCCTGGGAAATCCCTTTCCCACTTTGCATAGGGTGGCCTTAGCGAGCATGATGGGAGTTGAAGTTTTCCTCTCTGTGTGTCTCTTAGCCAATAAAAAGCCTGGTGTTTTCTATGCTCTGATTGGCTGAGAATGGACGCAAGTGGCAACTACAATTCTAGTAGTATGTCTTTTAAAAAATCTAAAAAATCAGTAGATTGGTGAATTGTTTTGAAATTTGGTGGGCCTGCAGTTGTAAGGGGGATCTACATCTGAGTTAAGTTTCATGCAGATAGGCCTTAAAATGGCTGAGAATGGAGCATTTAAAGTTTCCCATTGTAGCCAGTGGACTGGATCTCTGCCGAATGAAAATGGAAACATCCCTCCCGTTTCGAGTAACTTTACGGTAAACGAAATGAGGGGTTAGATGAAAACGGACCCGAAAACAACATGTCTTTTGGCCCCAATGCACATGCTTAATAAATACTGTGAATCACCTCAACCAATTCTTAGGAAGGGGAGAGAGAGTCACGTTCCTCTTGCCAAGTGAATGATCAGTTCATAGGTGACCATGACAATAGCAGCATTGGGGATCTGGCGCATCAGATGGGGCAGGAGCCCACGGTAAAGAGCTGGGAAACCTTCTTCTCTGACGACAAGTTGCAAAGTTTGCACAAAGGAGCGGTAGCGTGAGCCCTCCTCTCTCAGCCTTGTTCGGATGACCTCTGCAGAGAACAGACAGGTGAAAGAAAAACAACAAAGGTGAGTAAACATAGCTTATTTTCTAGGGGAAAGGCAGCTGCCAGGAAACTCTCAACTCCCCTCATTCAGGGCAGACAGATTTTGAGGGAAGCACAGAATGAGAGCAACTCACCGTGTGGGTAGGCGATGCATGAGGCACATGTTTTGGAGATGGCAGCTGCAGCCATCAACCTACAGAAGTCCTGGCTGTTGTGTGAAAGGGGGAGGGCCGGGGCCAGGAAAGCCTGATCCTCTCTGAGCCGTTGCTTCAGCGCTTCATAGATCACAAAATGGATTATAGTTTCTGAGACGCCAGCATATGAGGCAGTAATCCCACGGTAAAAGCCTCGCAAGCCTTCAGTGTAGTAAACTCGCATTGCACACTGAAAACCATTGGCACGACTCTCGCCTCTGGCCCTGCAAGAAGAGTGGGGGGAAAGGGCTTAGGAACCCACCTCCATCAATACATATAAGTTCGATACCCTCACATTGCTAACAAATAGATAAACATAAAGGTTTCCCCTTGACATTAAGTCTAGTTGTGTCCGACTCTGGGGGGTGGTGCTTATCTCCATTTTTAAGCCAAAGAGCTGGCATTGTCCATAGATGTCTTCTAGGTCATGACTGTATAGAGCATCGTTACCTTCCCCCATAGTGGTACCTATTGATCTCACATTTTCATGTTTTCGAACTGCTAGGTTGACATAAGCTGGGGCTAACAGCGGGAGCTCACCCCACTCCCTGGAATCAAATCGCTAACCTTTTAGTCAGCAAGTTCATCAGCTCAGTGATTTAACTCACTGCACCACCTCAGGCTCCGTGCTAACGAATACAATCAACAATATGTGCCCCAAATTTGATTTATTTGCACCCAAAATTCTGTAGCTTGCAATTTTGTATAATTCCTCTTCATTATGCATATACTTCATTTTGCAATGTTTACTAATTTGCACAAATTCTCCTGATTCTAGTTATCAGTAGTCACAGAAAATTATATGCGTTCTGTACCCAGGGATTTCTCTGCTTATGAAGAACTGAAGGATGTGGCTACCCTACCAATTACTCTTATCTTTACAAGGCCGTGTCCGCCTGATGGTTTTCGATGTCACCCAGGAAAAAAATCTGGCCAAAAGTTACTTCTTTGTAAAAGTTCTGATTGACTTACCTGGCTTCCAGTTGCATCCTGGTCTTTACCAGCCAGATGGGGTTGGTCAAAGTGGCAGACGTGACCCCTGCAGAGAGGAGAGACAAACATTTTTTGGTTGGAAATGGCAACCTTCTCAAGCCTCCACTAGTTATTTGTTTTGTATACAATTACTTACTGTATTGTATATGTGTATATTGGTTTGCAGCTTGCAGACCATGTGATCAGGTCTGGGCATGTTCAGGGCTCAGACTCCATTTTAGAAACCATTTGCTTCAGACTTCAATGTAGAAACTGTATGCTTAGAAACTCTATTGGACTTTCAGACTAGACAGAGACTCTTATCAGACTCTCAAAACAGAGAGATGCTTTAGATCAGGGGTCATGAATCTATGGCTCGCGAGCCAGGTGTGGCTCTTTTGATGATTGCATCTGGCTCGCAGGATGCGTCTGGAGCTCATCCGACCTACACTGAGAGCGCTTCTCAGAGTTAATCTGGCACGATGGGAGTTGTAGTCAGCTCACAACCTTAAAAGGAAAAGGACGACTCCTTCCACTAACCAAACTGACCAAGACTTAACCTGATTGGCCCTCAAAATGGGCGGGAAATGGCTGAAGGAAGGACGGTGGGTGGGGCTAAGCTGATGGGAAAAGCCCGGCACAATTTTGTGTCAGTCCGAGTCAGGGCCGCGGAGTGCGGAGGCAGGCCTGGAAGGGGAAGCGTTCCCGGCAACCAGGTCCCGGCAGCAGCAACCCTTCTTGAGCTGAGGGAGCCTCTTTGTGGAACTCAGTCAGTCAGTCAGTCGACTTCTTGGCCTGTTGGAACCCACCTCCGTGGGCCTCTGCTCCACGTGGCCTCGCCCACTTCACATGCCCATGCGGTGAGCCTGAGGGGGGCCGTGGCCTATTGCTCCAAGGGGCCCGTGGTGTGTGTCTGTGTGCGTGTGTCTGTGGCGGGGGTAAGATCAAAGTATTGACGAGTGAGTGAGGGGACTCTAAGGCGAGCGGGCCAGGGGGCTTCCGCCTGTCTGCCAAGGGAATCCTGTTCTCATAGTATGTATGTATATACTCACATTTAGTTGACTTCAGTCTTAAAATATATTATATATATTATATGGGTCTCATTGAAATACATTTGCAAATATTTTGCTTTCATGGCTCTCTGAGTCAAAAAGGTTCCCGACCCCTGCTTTAGATTATTTATTTATTTATTATTTAAACTTGTTAGTCGCCACTCCCATACGGCTTGGGGCGACTTACAGAGTTCACGTTCACTGGGCACACCAGTAAGAACGATACAACAACAACAATACACAATAGAAAGAAAAACAATACATTAATAAATACTAGATTATGGACTATTGATTGTAAGAAAGATGCCCTATGTTACCTACAAAGAAAAACTACTTTGAATCCTATTGTAGCTGGATTGATAAGTAAAGTACCTGTATGCTTAATACATGAAGTTTGGGAGTTTGGGCAACTAAAAACAACACTTTAGAAACTCTACTGGATATGTTTGTGCATTGGCAAATCTTTGTCCCTAACAGTTCAAAGACATGCCTAGGTACATCGGTTTAACAGCTGAGAAACATAGTTGCCTTGCATGAATGCTGGTGAATGCCATTTTTCCAAAGGGTTATGACTCCAACAGGTCATGCTTTTCACCAAGAAGTCATGGCATCATTTTTCAAAGGGTTGTGACTTCGAACAAGGCCATCCTTTTCCAAAAATCTCCAAAAATATTCTGGGGATTTCCATTTTCCAAAAGGTTATGTGACTAGTGGTTTTCCAAATTTTTTGGCATATCTTCCATGGAAACTTAAGATTACAGTGCATAAAGTATTCTAAGAGTACCACAACGTGAGGCATAGACTGACCTGCACAAGCTGCTGAAAGCATGTGGACTTTCTTGGACTCTGGCACAAACACTGTGTTCAATTTCTCCTTTGCTTCTGAATATGCAGCAAAATATATGGCTCTAGAAGAGGGGGAAGAAGCAATACATGTAAACTACTTTTACGACAAGAACCAAAAATATACATCGAATTTTAATATCTTGTTCAGATCAGAAAGTCCTTGAAATACTTCTTTCTATTATTGGTTTACACTGAGGATATAAAGTCTCAAGTTTTTTTTATCGTGTCAGAAGCGAATTGAGAATATACTGCAATTCGCTTCTAGTGTGAGAGAACTAGCTGTCTGCAGACACGTTGCTCCGGGGATACCGGATATGTTACCATCCTGTGGGAGGCTTCTCTCGTGTCCCTGCATGAGAAGCTGGAGCTGACAGATGGGAGCTCACCCCGTCTCGCAGATTCAAACTGCCGACTTTCAGGTCTTTATGTCAGCAGTTCAGCCGACACAAGGGTTTAACCTATTGCGTCACCACGGCTCCTTAAGTCTAAGTGGCCAAAATGCTCATTTGAGTCACAAACGCTTTGCTTTCTTCATGCACAAACAGCATAAGAGACATTTTGTTCAAAATTACTTAATCTGCAAGTTTTTTGACAATTGTTGAGGAAGGAACTTAGTTGGATGCTGTATTTTCCAGAATGTTCTCTTTTTAAATTGTACTTTTAACTACATCCTGAATTTAATTTTGTTTCCATATTTTCTCTTTTTGTTTGCTTTTTGTATTAATGCGAACGGCCACGATTTCCACTTGGCTGGGGGAGAATGACACAACCATTACAGCAGTGATTTTCAACCAGTGTGCCGCGGAACACTAGTGTGCTGTGAGAGATCATCAGATGTGCCATGGGAAATTATTTTCGAACTTCATTCATATATAAACTATAAGGCGCATCTGTCCCTTTAAGGAATGGAACCATAGCACTCTTGCGTCACCTAAGAAGTGACGCGAGAGTGCTATGGTCGCGCCATCTTGGATTCGCTCAGACGCGGCTAAGTAAACAAAGTTATAGTTAGTGTTGCAGCTGCGTGTCAAGTGACAGTAGCAATTTGGGATCACAGCAAGACAAGCGAGTGACAGTGATGGAGAAGAAGTTTTTGAGAAGGAAAAATGCAAATGCCAAACAGGGTCCTGGACAAAATTATGGCACAGATGAAGGCCCTAATATGAGTGGTGGACAAAAAAAGAGAGAGAAGACGGTGAGTCGAGGCAATAAGTGAGTGTATAAATACATTTAAAAACATATTAACTATATGTATTACTGTGTTAGAGTGTCATTTTGCGTCATTTTGTTTGGTGGTGTGCCCCAGGATTTTGTAAATCTAAAAAATGTGCTGCGGCTCAAAAAAAGGTTGGAAAACACTGCATTACAGTAAATAAATATACAAGTTGATGGTTTGGCTGCCGTTCCGGGGCAGAATTATTCCACAAGATCTTGGTGTGAACAATGTAACAGCTCTTCCTTTCCTTCAGGACACTGTTGCATCCCTGTGTGTCCAGATGTGTGTCACCCTTTTTGCCCATTAGATGAGTTGCAAAGACATTGTCAACTAATGTTCCTCGAGGTCGAGAAATTAGGCAATTTTACCTGGAAGGAGCAACTCCGATAAGATTAGGTCCCAGGCCTCGGAACAGAGAGCGAATGCCTTCCTTTTCTAGAATGGTTCTGTGAAATGAAATGAAGGGAAAAGAAAGGAAAATACAAGAAAGGGGTCACTGTGTGCCCACTCCCTTTGGGTGAAGGAAAGAAGACCTGCCTCCTCTGCTGAAAGCAAGGAAGGAAGGCTCTTCCTTCCCACCCGTAGGCAATGCCTGATGCCCGGCCTTTCTCCACTTCTCACCTCAACAGGTGAAGGATGCCTCCAGAGGGGGCTCCCGGGCGGATCACAGCCCCATTCAGCCCTTGCAGCTCCACTGCTGGGAAGCAGATAGGCCTCAGGGCCCAAGAGGAGGACTGCAGACGGGTCTTCACCACCTCCAGCGGGCAAGTCAAGATGGCTCCAGCTGTGCCACCCAATCTGGGGAAGGAGAAGAGAAGACCCAGAGTCAGTGTCTGTTTCGCCAATCGGTATTCATAGGGTATCTTGTGAGAACAACTCTGTTCTTACATGCCTTTCCAGAATTTCCAGAAGCTCTTCACACACTACATTTTAAAGCAATTCACTAAATATATGCAATCTAATACAGTGACAGCTTGGGTTAAGAGTTTAATTTGTTCTGTGACTGAGCTCTTAACTCAAATTGCTCTTATCTCAAAGAAAAATCCCATTTAAGTGCTATTAATCTGTTCTGGCCCCTACAACAATTTTTGTTACATGTTTTTAAATAAAAATATGTACTTTATAAATAACAAATTTTATTTATTTATTTATTTACTATATTTCTATACCGCCCCTCTCAGCCCAAAGGCGACTCGAGGCGGTTTACACATGGCAACCAGTGCCCACAATATAAAATACAATTAAAAACAGTTATATACTAACAGATAAAAACAATAAAAATTAGCAATTAAAATCAAAAATACAGTTCCCAGCATCTCATCATTAAAATCATTTTCCACTGCATCGTATCATAATTAAATAGTTATATTTCATCTCCGCTCCTGCCACCTAAGCCTTTTTCCGCGGCACTTGAACAGCCAGATCTTAACTTTCTTTCAAAATATTAGGAGAGAGGCTGATCTAATGTCCCTAGGTAGGGCGTTCCATAGCCAAGGGGCCACTGCTGAGAAGGCCCTGTCTCTCGTCCCCACCAATCGGGTCTGCGAAGAAGGCGGGACCAAGCGCAGGGCCTCTCCAGATGATCTTAAACACCTGGATGGTTCATAGGGAGAGGCGTTCGGACAGGTAAGCTGGGCCAAATAATGTATAAATGCACATTCACGTGGAACAATAAAAAGAAAGATTAACTTTAAAATGACAGAAGCACAAAGTTGTGACAAGGAGGCACACAGTACGAAGTGAAAAGGCAGAAGCATCATTTTTTTCATTCTGTACTCATTCCAGCCTCCTTACCTCTCTTGCTCTTTCTCCCTCTCTCTCTTCATGAAGCCAAACATACCAGGAATAAAAACCACACAAAATTAACTAACTCAAAGTTCTTCAAAGCAGACAAGAACAAAGCAGACAGCAATCTCCCAATGCGGACAAGAGCACAAGGCATGGGGGACACAGAAGCACAAGGCATGGGGGACACTGAAGCACAAGGCACAAAGGCTGCTCCTTTAAAGCTCTAAAGCCCTGTACTCTCACGCTAGCGCTCCCTCTTAACTCAAAACACTGCTCGCATGTCAAAACAAAACAAAGACCAAGCGATTGTGCTTAACTCAAATCACTCTTAAGTTGGGATGCTCTTAAGTCAAGGTTCTAGTATATGTGGCAAAATGTAATTGAAGGGAGAGAATCTACACTGCTCAGAGAACCAGTGCAACAGACATTCAGTGGCAAAAATGTGCTTGCTGTGCAGATGACTGCAACAGATGCATACATGCCAACTATCTTCAATCTTGCGAAGGACTGTTTCCCAATGGATCAGTAAATGTCACCGACCAAGGACAAAGTGCTCTAAACAACTAAGGATCTACAGCTGGGAAGATTGATTAATCAAAGCATTTTAATCTTGCTGTATAGAGAGTGTGAACTTGACCAATTGTGTTTTCGAATTTAATCCTTAAAATGGGTGAGGACATAGAATCATAGAGTTGGAAAAGACCACAAAGGCCATCTAGTCCAACCCTCTGCCATGC
Source organism: Anolis apletophallus (assembly GCA_030556195.1). Classification (NCBI taxonomy): domain Eukaryota; kingdom Metazoa; phylum Chordata; class Lepidosauria; order Squamata; family Anolidae; genus Anolis; species Anolis apletophallus. The sequence goes on along the minus strand of JARBWK010000006.1, from coordinate 129,579,644 downwards.
TGTGTTGGCTAATGTTTTTGCCTCCAGGTGACAAAATACTGTCATAAAATGTGATAATTTGGCTTTCCACCCTCCCAACTCAATACTCTTTGATTTTGGCAGCCCATATGTCCACACTCCTTAGCCCAGTGATAGTCCCCTTCTATACTGCCATATTCCATCTGCTTTGAACTGGATTATGAGTCTACACTGCCGGATAATCCAGTTCAATGCAAATAATCTGGATTTTATATGGCAGTGTAGAAGGAGTCTTAGTGTTCATGCAGAGACTAAACATTTGCCTCTGGGGGCCCTTTCACACAGTTGGAAAAAAAAATCCACATTTTCTGCTTTGAATTGGAATATATGGCAGTGTGGACTCAAGATATCCCAGTTCAAAGCAGATATTGTGAGATTATGTGGCTGTGTGGAAGGGCCATGGGAATGCCCCTCTGAGAGGCTCTTTTAGCAGGCCAAGATGGCAGCAGCATATTGTGTTTTAAATATATTAAAGCAGAGGATGCCTGCCGTTGAAGACTATTTGTAGGATAACAGGGGGCACTTCCATACAGCCCTATATCCTAGAATGGGGCTGTCCAACTGCCGGCCCTGCAGGTGTTTTGGACTTCAAATCCCAGAAATCCTAACAGCTGGTAAACTGGCTAGGATTTCTGGGAGTTGAAATCCAAAACACCTGCAGGGCCGGCAGTTGGACAGCCCTGTCCTAGAATACCAAGGCAGAAAATCCCACAATACCTACTTTGAACTGGGTTATCCGAGTCCACACTGCCATATATTCCAGTTCAAAGCAGAAAATGTGGGATTTTATTCAGCTGTGTGGAAGGGGCCTGGCTATGTGAACGAGAAATACTTGTATCCCATCCAACATTGCTCCTCCGCACATACTGCTATTTCTGTATGGATGTGCGTCACAATTGCACCATCTGGGTTTGCAACTCAATGTCAGTCGCTGACGTCTTGGGCCTGATATGTTCTGCGCAGAGCTGCCCAGTGTGCTAAAGTCCAGAGGGAAAGGGGGAGGAGGCCCTAGTGTCATGAACACTGTTGCATAATGAAGTTTATTCCCCGCAGGCATGTAGCCAGGGGGGGGGCTAAGGGGGCTTCAGCCCCCCCCCCGAAATTCTCAGGGTGGTCCGCGAAAAGGCCTTACTGGTACATTATTTAAACTGTTATGTTTATTCATATCATGATCTGATCACCATGCTCATTATATCCCACATTAATGGGGTTATTGGGATAACAATACAAAAGGTTTGCTAGGGTAGACCCTCTTCTACCCAGTCTCAGCCCCCGAACCAAACTCAGCCCCGAATCAAAATCCTGGCTACGGCCCTGCCCGTATATTGTAGTGCAAGCCCTGCTCCGGAATAGAATACCTAACTCAACAAGCCACTTCTCCTAATGCTGGAGAGCATGCTTTCCTGAATGTGTTCCTAAGCCAAGCACATCGTTAGCATTGCTGGTGTCCAGGCAGACAGGGACTGCTATATCTATCTTGCAATTCGTAGACTACTCTCACTCAAATTAATTTGGAGGAAAGGGGAACCATCTCAGCAGATGCCCAAAGATGATAATCCTCCTAAAATGGCACCACTGGGCAAGTGCCAAGGTCTACGACTGAAGATCAAAAACAAAGCCTCCTTCTTATGCCAAGGCCGATTTACCTTCCCTGCCCCTTGAGCATGGGGACATCAACAAAAGCAAGAAAAACAAGCAGAAGACCCCCAGCACACAATCTTCAATATTCCCTACTTGAACAGGCCAGTGAGAAAAGGGATGGGGAGTAAGGCCGTTTCTACACTGCCATATAATCCAGATGATCAAATCAGATAATCTAAATTACCATATGATTTGAACTGGATTATACGAGCCTACACTACCATATAATCCAGTTCAAAGCAGATAATCTGGATTTTATATGGCAGTGTAAACGGGGCCTTCGGCCGAGCTTTCCAAACTGTGTGTCACGACACGATGGCGTGCCAGCTGCAGTGTGTATGTGTGGCGTGTGAACATAACAAACAAGAAATCAGACATATACAGGTCCTTCTCAAAAAATTAGCATTTAGTGCTAAAGTTCATTGTTTTCCATAATGTAATTATAACAATTAAACTTTCATATATTGCACACCAACTGAAATATTTCAGGTCTTTTTTTGTTTTGTACTGATGATTTTGGCATACAGCTCCTGAAAACCCAAAATACTGTCTCAAAAAATTAGCATATTTGGTCAGATGGAATATGCTAATTTTTTGAGATATGTATGCCAAAATCATCAGTATTAAAACAAAAAAAGACCTGAAATATTTCAGTTGGTGTGCAATGAATCTAAAATATATGAAAGTTTAATTTTTATCATTACATTATGGAAAATAATGAACTTTAGCACTATATGCTAATTTTTTGAGAACATAAGAACATAAGAAGAGCCATGCTGAATCGGGCCTCAGCCCATCTAGTCCAGCATTCTGTGTCACACAGTGGCCCACTAGTTGTACACAGGGATCTCTAGCAGAAAGGAGGGCAAAACCCTCACCTGCTCCCGACCCCCCACAACCATGCGTGTGGACCTGGATGTGTGTGTGTGTGTGTGAAAGGTCATGAGATATGTTGTGCCTCCCCCACATTTCACTATTACGATTTATCTATGCTTCTGCTATCTCTTATAAGGGGTTGGTTTCATCTCCAGTTTGCTAGTAAAATATAGATGAAGTGCATGCCCTGCAAGATTTGTCCTTCTTTCGCAGGGCTTGCAAAACCCATCTCTTCAAGCCAGCATTTGACTGCTGATTCTGTAATTCTGTTTAGTCTAGTTTTAAATTTAGTTAAATTTATGTGTTTTGTCTGTTTTATGCTAATTTGTGAGCCGCTCCGAACCCTCGGGGAGTGGCGGCATACAAAAATGAATAATAAATAAATTATATGGCAGTGAAGAAGGCGTCCCATTCCAATGTCCAAACTACTACGCCAATACACACTACCACTGTGCATGAAGCAACTCCAGTCATGCTGTGAAAGCCATGCGGTTTCATTTGAAATCCTGTGGCTGTTTCCTGCAAAGTTCTTGAGTTTGTAAAGTTTATCAACAGGTGTAGGTTTAAGGCATCCTGTGATTATTCTGAATGCTTCATTCAGAATAATCACTGAAGTCCAGGCTGGATCTACACTGCCCTATATCCCAGGATCTGATCCCAGATTATCTGCTTTGATCTGGCTACGGTCGTCCACGCTCTGGTCACATCCCGAATAGATTACTGCAACGCGCTCTACGTGGGGCTGCCTTTGAAGACAGTTCGGAAATTAGAACTAGTCCAACGGGCGGCAGCCAGACTACTAACTGGAGCTACATACAGGGAGCATACCACCACCCTGTTGTGTCGGCTCCACTGGCTGCCGGTCCAATTCCAGGCTCAATTCAAAGTGCTGGTTTTGACCTTTCAAGCTCTATACGGTTCTGGCCCAGCTTACTTGTCCGAACGCATCTGCCGCTATGTCTCACCTCGTACTTTAAGATCATCCGGGGAGGCCCTGCTCTCGCTCCCGCCGGCTTCCGAAGCGTGGCTGGTGGGGACGAGGGAGAGGGCCTTCTCGGTGGTGGCTCCCCGTCTGTGGAATGCGCTCCCTAGCGACATACGATCAATTCCATCCCTCCTGACATTTAGGAAAAAGTGAAAGCCTGGATGTGGGACCAGGCGTTCGCATAGTAGCACAGGACAGCACTTTAGTAGTTTAATGGAAAGTTGGTGAATAGGGCTCAATGCTTTTATGGACGGAACAATGTTTTTAACATGCATAGGATGTGTGAATGTAATTGTATTTTAATGTATTTTAGTGTCGAATGCTGGAGGGTTTTATATTGTGTTTTTATACTGCGATTGTGATGTAGGCATCAAATTGTGCCTTTTGGAAGCCGCTGAGTCCCCCCTCGGAGGTTGAGAAGAGCGGGGTAAAATGCCGCAAATAAATAAATAAATAAATAAATAAATATCATAGGGCCCTTCCACACAGCCCTATATCTCAAAATATCAAGGCAGAAAATCCCACAATATCAGAGTGTGGACTCAGATAACCCAGTTAATAAGAACATCAGCCTTGGCCTTGTCTTACTCAACTGTTGAGTATGCCTGCCCTGTTTGGCACAGATCTGCCCTTGCAAAGCAGGGGAACATAGCATTGAATGAAACATGCAGGATAAGGATACCTTAAACCTACACCTGTTGATAAACCTTACAAGCTAGCTGGTATTGCCCCCTTCCAATGTGCGATGGGAAGTTGCTGCTAAATGTGAGAGAAATAAGGTTGAACACTGTGAAAGCCACCCACTACATGGCTACCGGCCTCCTCCCTGCAGACTCAAATCAAGGTAAAGCTTTATGAGAACTAGCACTTCTCTTGGCATCCCCCCAGCAACAGCAAGGGTATCCCTCTGGGCAACTAAACCAGGAAATCCCAACTGGATGCCCCCCCCCACGAGCACACGGTCTTGCTCCAGGAGCAAACCAAGAATGAGCAACCTGGTAGTCCCTGAATAGACTCAGAAGCGGATTGGGCAGATCAAAACCGGGAATGTGGCACAGCTGGCTGGGAGTCAGCTGCATAAGATCTCTACTGACCAGAAGGTCGTGAGTTTGAGGCCTGCCCGGGTCGGGGTGAGCTCTTGACGAATTGTGTAGCTCGTTGTCTGTCTATATATGCTGTGTGTCTATGGCATTGAATGCATGTCTGTATGTGTGCATTGTGATCTGCCCTCAGTCCCCTGCGGGGTGAGAAGGGTGGAATATAAATGATATAAATAAATAAATAAATATAAATAAATCTATGTATACATTAAAAGTCAGTGTTTGCGGAGGAATATGTGGTAGCGTTTCAATTGGTTGCCACTGTGGGATTATTTGCATAAAGGACTCTGATTGGCCAGCCCCTGAACTCCAACATTCTAAGACACCAGACAAAGGGGATTGGTTGCTACTGAGGAAGTATTTGCATAAAGGACTCTGATTGGCCATCTACATTCCAACATTCTAAGGTGACACAGAGGGAAAAGGAAAGGCCTCAGGCAGGCAGTCACTGCGGCCCACAGCAAAGACGGATCAGGACCAAACTTGGCACACAGGGGCCCAATGGCCCACTTCACAACCTGGTGTGGTTTAGGGCAGGATGGGCCACGAATGATGGGATTTGCAGTACCTTCACCTGATTCACTTCTCAAACTGTAGCCCCTATACATCACAGACCAGGCCCAAAATTGACAGCAAGGCTTCCTCAACTTGATTTTCCTGACTAGGCCTCAGGTCATGGGATAGTGTTTAGGGCCTGAATTGACAGTAAGGCTTCCTCAACTTGATTTTCCTGACAAGACCAAACTTGGTACACTGATTCTCCAAGATGCACTCTACATCCTGGTGCAGTTTGAGGGAGGATGGACCATGGATGATGGCACTTACAGTACTTTAATTCACTTCCTTAGAGCACTGTGGCCCACACCAATGACAAATCAGGACCAAACTTGGCACAGAGAGGCCCAATGACCCACTTTACAACCTGGTGCCGTTTATGGCAGGATGGCCCACATATGATGGGATTTCCAGTACCTTCACCCAATTCACTTCCCACAGAACATTGTTGTCAGCGGCGCCTTGTCCAATGCGGGATAGCGCAATGGACAAAGACGCGGCTGCCATCTTGGAAGAGGATCGAGCGATCGGAGGCGCGGCCGCCATTTTGGTTCTCCTTGTTCCATGTTGTTTCTGTAGCTCCATGTTACTCCCTGTTGTTTCTGAGCTGTTGGAGTTCCCGCCGAAAAAGGACAAGAGGGGTGGGGTTCCGGGTTATCTGTTCAAGGATTGGCTCTTCGCCAGAGGGGAGGGGCTCGGGAGTTTTGAGCAGGGATTTTGGAGGGAAGGCTTCAGTACGGTTTTTTACTGCCTTGGATTAAGGACTCATAAAGCATTTCCTCAATACCCGAGTGAGTGTGATTATTGAGCGGCCTACCAACGCTCACACAAAAACCGTACTGAAGCCACCAGGCCCAAACTTGGCACATGACCCACTCTACATCCTGCTGCAGTTTGAAGGAGGATGGACCATGGATGATGGGACTTGCAGTACCTTCACCCACTTCCTGAAAACAACGCGACCCTCATCCAATGACCAATACAGACCAAAATTGGCACACAGAGCCCCCTTGACCCACTCTACACCCTGGTGCTGTTTCAAGGAGGATGGACCACAGATTTTATTTATTTATTTTATTTATTTATTTAGTTCGGCTTCTATGCCGCCACTCCTGGCGGGCTCGGGGCGGCTCACAACACTAAAAGAACACAACGCAGAACAGCAACAGAATAAAAACAGAGCATAAAAACATCATTAAAATGTCACAATAAACAACAACAGTTAAAACAACCTGGGATAAAAGTCGCTTCCAGCAGGGGGGTGCGTACCACTAAGACCTACACCTGGAAGGCGAGCCGGAACAGTGGGTCTGGCACGCCCGCCTGAAGGGGAGCAGGTCGTGGATGGCGCGCGTATCTGCAGGAAGGGCGTTCCAGAGTGTTGGTGCAATCACCGAGAACGCCCTTCGACGAGTGGATGTAAGTTTGGCTGCCTTTGCGGAGGGGACAGCCAAAAGGTTGGTATCCTCGGAGCGAAGTGATCTCAGAGGGCAGTATGGGGAGAGACGGTCCCTCAGATACGCTGGCCCCAGGCCGTGCAAGGCCTTAAAGGTAAGAACCAACACCTTGAAGGTGATCCGGTGCTCGATTGGCAGCCCTTGCAGATCCTGCAAAGTAGGTGTTATGTGGCAACCTGCTGGCGTGCCAGACAGGAGCCGGGCGGCAGTGTTCTGCACCAGCTTGAGCTTCCGGGTCACCGACAGGGGAAGGCCAACATAGAGCGCGTTACAGTAATCCAGCCTCGAGATGACCATGGCTTGGATCACAGTGGCCAGGTCGTTCCGGGATAGGTAGGGGGCCAGCCTCCTTGCCTGTCTAAGATGATAAAACGCTAGCTTGCTGACCGCAGAGACCTGGGTCTCCATGGTCAGCTGGGAGTCCAAATGGACCCCCAGGCTCTTTACGGAAGGCGATGGGCATAACGTCACACCGTCCAGGGTCGGAAGCTGGACATCCCCACCACCCGGGCGGCCTAGCCACAAGATTTCCGTCTTCACCGGATTCACCCTCAACCTACTGGCTCGCAGCCATCCAGTAACGGCTTCGAGGCAGCGTTGGAAATTATCGGGGACAGATCCGGGCCTACCCTCCATCCTCAGAATGAGCTGATGGGACTTGAAGTACCTTCACTAACCTTCTGAGACTGCTGCAACCCTCATCCAATGAATGATCAAGTCCAAACGTGACACACAGAGCCCCCATCCCCCACTCTATCTTCTACTGCAGTTTGGAGGAGGGTGGACCGTGGATGAAGGGACTTGAAGTACCAAAGACCAACCTTGGCACACAATGCCTTTCTCAATTGACCCGGGCACCACCTGGTCCCCAAGCTAGTAATAAATAAAAGACAACCTGGCAAAATGGCACTACCTAAAAGAATCCCCCACCTTGTGTGACTGTGGTGCAGAACACACAACTCCGCATCTGTGCTTGTCCACTGTGCCCTGCTTCATGTACAGAGGAGGAATTGTTGGAGGCTACAGACAAAGCAGTTGCACGTTTTTGGTCAAAAGATATTTAGCCGCCTACACACCTATTTTTTATAATACTACTACTAATAATATTTTATTTATTTATTTATTTATTTACGGCATTTTACCCCGCTCTTCTCAACCCCCGAGGGGGGACTCAGAGCGGCTTCCAAAAGGCACAATTTGATGCCTACATCACAATCGCAGTATAAAAACACAATATAAAACCCTCCAGCATTCGACACTAAAATACATTAAAATACAATTACATTCACACATCCTATGCATTCACCTATGTTAAAAACAGTGTTCCATCCATAAAAGCATTGAGCCCTATTCACCAACTTTCCATTAAAACTACTAAAGTGCTGTCCTGTGCTACTATGCGAACGCCTGGTCCCACATCCAGGCTTTCACTTTTTTCCTAAATGTCAGGAGGGATGGAATTGATCGTATGTCGCTAGGGAGCGCATTCCACAGACGGGGAGCCACCACTGAGAAGGCCCTCTCCCTCGTCCCCACCAGCCGCACCTGGGAAGCCGGCGGGAGTGAGAGCAGGGCCTCCCCGGATGATCTTAAAGTACGAGGTGGGACGTAGCGGCAGATGCGTTCGGACAAGTAAGCTGGGCCAGAACCGTATAGAGCTTTAAAGGTCAACACCAGCACTTTGAATTGAGCTCGGAATTGGACCGGCAGCCAGTGGAGCCGACACAACAGGGGGGTGGTATGCTCCCTGTATGTAGCTCCAGTTAGTAGTCTGGCTGCTGCCCGCTGGACTAGTTGTAATTTCCGAACTGTCTTCAAATAATAATAAACAACTTTATTTATAACTCGCTACCATCTCCCCAAAGGGGATTCGGGGCAGCTAACATGAGGCCAAGCCCAAAAACAATACAACACAATGAAACACAAAACCATAAGGAAAAAGAAAAAAAATCATAGCAAAATATATAAAATTTTATTTATTTATTTATTATTTGGTTTTATATTCCGCCCCTCCCTGCAGGCTCGGGGCGGGTTACAACATATAAAACGGGCAGCACGCAACAGCCATGCAGCCCTACAATAAAACATTAAAACATTTAAAATTACATGTCACAACGCAGTAAGGAAGGAAATACAGAAAGTGCCTTAGGTCCGGGGCCTAGTAGGCGAGGCAATTATGTCAGCATCAGCAGGCCGAGGGGCCTAGTCAAAGGCTGATCTAAATAGGGCAGTTTTACAGGCCCTCCGAAAGGAAATCAGTTCTGAGATGGTTCGAGTTTCCTCTGGGAGGGAGTTCCAGAGCACCGGGGCTACCACAGAAAAGGCTCTTTGCCTAGTTGTAGACAGATGGCAGGAGCGGATTGATGGTATCAGAAGCAAATTTTGTTCTTCTGAACGGAGTGGTCTCGGGGGAATGTACGGGCAAGGCGGTCCTTCAGATACGCAGGCCCTAGGCCGTGCAAGGCCTTAAGGTCAACACCAGCACCTTGAAGGCGATTCGGTACTCAATGGGAGCCAGTGCAGTTGCGGGGATGGGGTGATGTGCTCCCTTACTGGCGTTCCCGCCAGCAAGCGAGCAGGCATTCTGCACTAGCTTGAGTTTCCGGATCGCCGCCAAGGGAAGGCCAACGTGAGGGCGTTACAGTACCCCCGCCTCGCGTTGACCGTCGCTTGGATCACCGTGGCCAGGTCGTCCCTGGACAGGTAGGGGGCCAGTCGCCTAGCCTGTCGTAGGTGAAAGAACGCCACCCTGCTGACCGAGGAGACCTGAGCCTCCATGGTCAGCAGGGGGTCGAGCTGAACACCTAGGCTCTTAACAAGGGATGAGGGGCTTAATCGGTAGGCAACCGGCACTCATCCAGCCCAGGTCGACCGGGCCACAAGATCTCCGTCTTCGACGGATTCACCTTCAGCCGGCTGGCGCGCAGCCAGCCAGTCACGGCCTCCAGGCATTGATGGAAACAATCGGGTACGGTGTCCGCCCTGCCGTCCATTCTCAGCAGAAGCTGGGTGTCATCCGCGTACTGATAACACTCCAGACCAAGGTCGCGAACCAGCTGGGCCAGGGGGCGCATGTAAACGTTGAATAATAAGGGAGAGGATGGCCCCTGGGGGCCCCACAGTTAAGTGGGAGCCTCCCGGAGACCTCCCCGCCCCCCTCCACACGTTGTCCCCGATCCTGGAGGAAGGAGGCCACCCATTTAAGGGCAGTCCCCCCTTAAATGTATACTAATGCAGTGTTTCTCAACCAGTGTGCCGTGGCACACTAGTGTGCCGTGAGCGATCATCAGGTGTGCCGCGAGAAAAGCTCTCTGCCCCCCTTCCTTCCCCCCTCCTCCTGCCGAACTCCTGCTGCTTGGGAGAGGAGGAGGAAGGGCCGAGCGCCGCCTCCTTCGGCCGTTTCCCCAACCAGCCTCCAATCCGTCATGACTCCCGCCCCTTGGTTGTTGAAGCCGCACGGAGGAGGCCCGCCTACTGAAGCCCATCCACCGCTCATGCTCCTTCTCTGTGAGAGAGCTGGAGCCAGGGGGGATGACGCAGCCTGGCTCTGCCCCCTCCCCCCAGCTTCAGCGCTCCCACAGCTTTGCCAGCCTTGAGGGGGAGTGCCAAGCCAGTGGTGGCAGAGCCAACACAATGCTGGCTTGGCACTGCCCCCTCAAGGCTGGCGAAGCTGTGGGAGAACTGAAGCCGGGGTGGGGCGGGGCATGGCATGGCCTGGCTCCTCCCCCTGGCTTCAGCACTCCCAGCAGCTGCTCCCAGCACGTCACCATCCCCCAGCCATTCTTTACTGTGTTACAGTGTCATTTTGTGTCATTTTGGTTGGTGGTGTGCCCCCGGATTTTTTTAATGTTAAAAGTGTACCGCGGCTCAAAAAAGGTTGGGAAACACTGTTCTAATGTATACAATGCTTTTGATACAAAATAAATAACCCAGTTCAAAGCGGGACTTTCTCCCTTGGCATTCTGGGATATAGGGCTGTGTGGAAGGGACCCGAGTCTCCACTGCCAGATAATCTGGGACAAGAAAATAATCTGGGCTCAGATCCTGGGATATAAACACAGTGTAGAGAAGGGTCCCAGTAACTTCTCTGGCTGAGAATGGCAAAGGCCACAGGAGACATCAGTTCAAAATCAGATAGGGTCTTCCCAGACAGGCCCTATACCCCAGGTTTTCTGCTTTGAACCGGATTATATGAGTCCACACTGCCAGATAATCTGGGATAAACAGAAACCCTGGGATCTGATGCTGGGATATAGGGCTTGCCTGGAAGAGCCCATAGCCAGTCTTCCACAGTGGTGCAGTGTGGGAATCTCCCAGGACTGTGACCTCCATGTGACCTCCTCCATGCTGCCTCTCTGCAGGAAAAAAGGAAGGGGCTAAAATCCATGCCCGGGCCCTCCCCAGCTGCCCGGCTCCAAACTCACCCGCCCGCCACCAGGTCGAGCGCCCGGCTTCGCCTTGGAGGCATCCTTTGCAATCCTTTGCAAGGCCCTGGAGTCTCTCCCGCGCGCGCAAGGCCCGGGCAGGCAGTGGTGGTGGTGGTGGTGGTGGCACGCGCGGGGAAAGGGCCGGGCTGGGAGGCCACGCCCCCTCCTCGTGCGCTGGCTGGGCAGGGCCCAGAAGGCGTGCCCTCTCCCTCCCTCTCTCGTCCCCTGCTGGAGCCAAGGGCGGTCTGTGATTGGTCGCTGCCCAAGAACCGCCCTAATTAATGTGTAACTTTGCACTGTGGCCTAGGGAAGCACCCTCAGGAATTTTGCAGCCAAGTGCAACTGGATCCCACTGGTTTAACTCTTGCCAACTGCCTGCTACACCAGTGTTTCCCAACACTTTTCACATTTACCAAACCCTGGGGCACACCACCAACCAAAATGACACAAAATGACACTCTAACACATTCATACATATAGTTAATATGTTTTTAAATGTATTTATACACTCTGTGAAACCTGGGCCTGCTTCAATGAACACAACACAGATATCCTGGCAGGAATGGCAGAAAGACACACACAAAGGTCTGGCTCAATAGCTGGGAGTTATAGTTCACCTGCAATCAAAGAGCAGTCTGAACTCCACCAATGATGGAAAGGAATCAAACTTCCCACACAGAACTACCATAACCAAGAAAAAAATACTATAAGAGTTTGGTGGGCATTGACCTTGAGTTTTGGAGTTGTAGTTCACCTATATCCAGAGAGCATTGTGGACTCAAACAATGTTGGATCAGGACCAAACTTGGTATGAATCCTCAATATGCCTAAATGTGGACACAGATGGAGTTTGGGGAAAATAGACCTTGACATTTGGGAGTTACAGTTTCTGGGATTTATAGTTAACACACAATCAAAGAGCATCCCGAACTCTTGCAACAATGGAATTGAACCAAACTTGGCATATTGAACTCTCATTACCAACAGAAAGTACTGAAAGGGTTTGCTTGGGAATTGACTTTGAGTTTGGAAGTTGTAGTTCACCTACACCCAGAGAGCACTGTGGACTGAAATAATGATGGATCTGGACCACACTTGAAATGAATACTCAATATGCCCAAATATGAACGCAGATGGAGTTGAGGGGAAATAGACCTTGCCATTTGGGAGTTTAGATGCTGGGATTTAAAGTTCCCCTACAATCAAAGAGCATTCTGAACCCCACCAATGATAGAACTGGGCCAAATTTCCCACACAGAACCCCCAGGTGGCTCCCTTCCTGAATGGCTTTCTCCCTCTTCCACACCAGAAGGGAAGGCACTCACTCAGTCCTCGGTTGCCTTCCTTCTTTCCTCCATTCTCTCTCCCCCTTCCTTCCTTCCTTCCTTCCTTCCTTCCTTCCTTCCTTCCTTCCTTCCTTCCTTCCTATCTGGGAGCCCTTCCACACAGCCCTATATCCCAGAATCTCTCTCGGTATTTACTTTGTGAATGAAGATTCTTAGGAAGGACTCATCCCACGCTTTTTACAAGCGCGTTGATGACTAAAAAGGCCTATCTGAGATAGGCAAGTTCGGTTGCAGAAAGCACAGCAGAAAGTCTCCTTGGGTGATGTCGTTTCCAAGTTGCGGTTCTTTCTGCGTTGTCGTTTCGCTTCGAGACCCACTCGGCGTGTCTTCTCGAAAGAGGCCGCAGCATTGTGGATAGTGCGTCTCCATGCCTCCCGATGTGAGGCCAGGGTGGACCATTGTTGGTGATCAATCTGGCCGAGTCTGAGATGTTGTTTCAGGGAGTCCTTATATCTCTTTTGGGGGGCGCCTCTCTTGCGCTGACCCGTGGCGAGTTCAGAGTAGTATCTTTGGGAGGCAGTGGTCCTCCATCCTAGAGACGTGCCCTGCCCAGCGCAGCTGTGTTCTCAATAGCATGGCCTCAATGCTGGTGACCCCTGCTTGCTCAAGGACAGCAACATTCGTCACATAGTCAGTCCAGTGTATATTTAGGATTGTGCAAAGACAGCACTGATGAAAGCGTTCGAGGAGTCGTAGGTGCTGGCGATAGGTGACCCATGTTGGCTACGGTGGTCCATGCCACAGTGACATCACGGCTGGACTACTGTAATGCCTTGTACGTGGGGTTGCCGCAGTCAACCACTCGTAAAATCCAGCTAGTGCAGAATGCAGCCGCCAGACTCCTCACCGGGACACCACTGAGATGCCATATCGCGCCATCTCTACAGCGCCTGCACTGGCTGCCAGTCGAGCTCAGAGCCATCCACAAGATCTTGTCGCTTACCTTTAAGGCCCTCCATGGCGCCGGCCCAGCTTATTTAAAAGACCGCTTGTCCGAACCAGCTCATTTAAGGTCGCCGCGTTCAGGAAACAGAGACCTTCTCCGCATCCCAGGTGTGAGTGAGGCCCGCCTCGACACCACGAGACGGAGAGCCTTTTCCATCGCGGCCCCTGTTCTTTGGAACTTGATGCCGGCGGATCAGAGAGCTATCCGGGACATGCCCCAGTTCCTGACCGCATTGAAGACCTGGCTCTTCCGAAAGGCTTACGGCTAAGGACACCCTCCAGACTTAGCCTGAGTTACTGGAACTATTTTAACTAATTTCCTATTCTTTTAGCTTTTAACTATTGAACTCTTTTATGTGTTTTATGTGTAAGTCGCCCGGAGCACTGATGTGGAGGGCGACTCATAAATAATAAAATCAATCAATCAATCAATCAATGTTTCAGACCCATAGAGGAGAATAGACAGTACAATAGCTCTGTACACACTGATTTTGGTGCTTTGCCTCAGGTGCTTGTTGCTCTAGACTCTTTTGTGAAGCCTTCCGAATGCACTATATGCCTTTGCTAATTTGTGATCTATCTCTTTGTCAATCTTGGCGTCTGAAGAGATGATGCTTCCCAGGTAGGTGAACTGCTGAACGGACTTTAGCACAGATTTGCCTATGCTGACGTGGGAATGATGGTGTTCTTCCTGTGGTGCGGGCAGGTAGAGGACTTCCGTTTTCTTCAGGCTGACTTCCAGCCCAAACAGCTCTGCAGCTGTAGCAAAGCAGGATGTTAGGCGCTGCAGGGCTGCTTCTGTGTGGGCGACAAGGGCAGCAGCATCAGCAAAAAGCAGCTCACGGACTAGATAGTTTAGAGCAGGGGTGCTCAGAATGGTGATCTCGATCACCAGGGTGATCTTTGGGCCTCATCCTGGTGATCTTCAGACCCCTGACCAGGTTTTTTGCTGTTGGTCCTCTTCACGCACCCCTGCACGCTGCAAAGAAGTCCTCTGTCGTTGCTCCTCCCCACTCCCTGCTCGCGCGCCACCTCCAAAAGCTCCAGAGTCCAAGAGGCAGAATGGGCCCCCTCTTTTGGATTCCCCCTCCTCCCTCTGTCCTTCTCCAGCCACTCAGAGTCGTAGGAGACCAAAGGGGGCGGGCCTGGATGACGCGATGCATGGCTGGCCCACGCATGCGCAGAAGCGCCCATTCTGCCTCTCGGACTTCTCGTGAGCTGTTGGAGGCAGCACACATGCTGGCGGCATGGAAATAGGAGCAACGACAGAGGAGAAGAAGAAGGATGCTTTGGGGGTAATTTCCTTACCGCATCTCAAAGGTCGGTCTTTTTACTTTGGGGTGGGTGCTTGATTGTTCTGTGGCATGTCTCTTTGCTTATTTTTAGTGTTTAAAATGGCCTTTTAGCTCCAAAGCCTCTCTGCTTGCTTTGTTCCTTGAGAAATATATGTTGGGGAATATGGAAATGTGGGAGAAATGGGGTGGTTGGATGTATTTTTGCATGCCCCTTTGTTTACCTTGCTGAGTATTAAATGGCCTTGCTGTTCAAAAGCCTCTCTTCTTACTTTCTGGCTGATAATATGTGTGGTAATATGGCAGTGTGGGAGAAATGGGGTGGTTGGATGTATTTTTATGCTCTGTTTTATATTGTTGTTATTAAATTGAAATGTTGATGTTTTATAACTTCATTTTATGTAAACTGCCCCGAGCCTGCTGGAAGGAGCGGTACATAAAAATGAATAATAAATATAAATAAATAAATAAGAAAATAGTTATACGTTTTACATTTCTGGGCAGGTGATCTTTGGGACTTGGTTTTTTAATCAGTAGCTCCCATGCTGAAAAGGTGTGAGCACCCCTGGTTTAGAGTCTTCGTGCAAGCCCTCAGACGGCTTAAGCTGAGCAAGCTACCATCAGTACGATAGCGTATATATATGCCGTCTTCTTCGAGGTCTGCCGTAGCCCTTTGGAGCATCATGCTGAAGAAGATTGTAAATAGGGTTGGTGCAAGAACACAACCTTGTTTCACTCCATTAGTTATGAGAAAGGGGTCCGAGAGAGCATCGTCGTATCTGACTTGACCGCGTTGGCCCTCATGTAACAGGATAATCATTTTGAGGAATTTTGATATTCATCCCAGAATATCAAGGCAGAAAACCTCACAACATCTGCTTTGAACTGGGTTATCTGAGTCCACAACATATATAGACAGACACACAGAGGCTATTTAACATTCCAGCTTCATGAGGGTATGCTCAAATTCCAGCCACCAGGGGAGCTGCCGCTTCACCGCCCATTTGTGACACCGATTGAGTACTTCCTCATTCTTTTACACGCTGCTGGAGTTTTTTATGGCATCGTACATTAGCCTCTTTGCATAAAGCAGTATCTAAATTTCCTACTTGACAGATGCAAAGGTCAACAGCAAGCTAGACAAATGGTCAGGAGCTAACTCCACCTCGGCCTGCCTTCGAACTCATGACCAGTAGTGATTTTAATGTAGCGGACTCCCAATCAGCTGCGTCACAGTGTATTTATTTACATTTATTTACATCAGTGTAGTTGGATAATAGAGTGAACTCGATCTTTTCTTCCAAAATAACAGGTAGCATGGCCTCCCAACTTCTCTTCCTCCTCCTCCTCCTTTCTAAGCTATTTTCCCAATGGAGTGGTTAGCACTGTGACTGTCGTTTCCACAGGGCTTTGTTTTAGGCATCCTCGTGTCTCAGATTGGCAGCACGTATGTCTTCGCTGATGGTGTCCATCCATCTTTCCTTTGGCTTTCTATATAACTTTTATCTTTTTATATTCTGTATCTGTTTCATATTATATATATTAGGCTTGGTTGATCCAAAAAAAATGGTTCAAAACTCGTTTCGGCTGTAGGGGGCGCTGGTGATTCAATTCAGAATTGAAATCTGAATTTTTCCGGAATTTTTTTTTTTGGAATATTTCCGAAATTTCTGAATTGCATCGTTTATTTGCGGGCGCGATTGCACAATACACGAAAACCAGCAAGTGACGTTGGGCAAACTTCCGGGGATTCCTTCTCCCTCCTCTGTCATCATACTAAATTTCAACATGTTTAGATGATCCATGGGTTTAAGACAATTTCTTAAGTAATTTAAGTAATCCAATAAGGAATATTACAAGAAGAATAAATGTGCTGCCTCCAGAATTCTTTAGGAAATTTAAAATTTATCTCTACGTTTGGCAAATTTGTTTAGAGCAGACCTCTCTCATCATGTAAAAATTGAATTCATCTCATAACATTAAATTAATTTGTTAAATTTGCTTGTTTCCATGATAAGCGGAGGGCAGGCCAGTGTTCAAGGGAAGTAGTTGGAAAGAAGGGGATTTCTAGTATGCCCAAGTACAAAGTCAGAGCAACATGTGAGTGAGGTGTTTGTTTCTAAAGTTGAATTCGGTGCTTCTGCAAAGAATATACTTTGAGAAAAGGAGATTGGTAGTATAACCAAGTACAAAGTCAGAGCAACATATGAGTGTGGGCTCAGAAGATGTGTCTTGAGATATGGACTGGACAATAATTTGTAAATCCAAGCTCCCGATTGGAGTGGTAAGAGAAAATGTCTTTCAAGATCCAATGTGGAGACGCTGGGAGAAGACGTAGTTCCTCCAAGGTTTGAACTCGCCGATGGCCCGCAAATGCAGTATATCAAAGGCCCGTATTAGGACCGTTTCACCGAAAGTCGGTTTGATCAAGGCGAAGTAATTATAAGCGTCCATAAATCTGAAAACATAAATATATAATATAATAGCCACAAATAACAACTAGCCTTAGTATACAAAGCATACCCATCATATAAATGTGATATACATACCATCATTCATAGTGTAATCAATATAACCCTTCCATATGGAAGTTAAGGGTGACCAAAAGGTAGGAGTAAATGAACTATAGTGATTAACATGGATATTACTATTACAATATATTGAATTTATTCCACTTTTTTGCGTGTTTTTTGGCTTTCTAGTATACCCAAGTACAAAGTTTGAGCAACATGTGAGTGAGGTGTTTCTAAAGTTGAATTTGGTGCTTCTGCAAGGAATATACACAGAGAAAATGGGATTGGTAGTATACCCAAGTACAAACTCAGAGCAACAGGGCCGTAGCCAGGATTTTGGTTCGGGGGGGCTGAGTTTGGTTCGGGGGGGGCTGAGACTGGGTGGAAGAGGGTTTACCCTAGCAAACCTTTTGTATTGTTATCCCAATAACCCCATGAAGGTGGGATATAATGAGCATGGTGATCAGATCATGATATGAATAAACATAACAGTTTAAATAATGTACCAGTAAGGCCTTCTCGCGGACCATCCTGAGAATTTCGGGGGCTGAAGCCCCTTAGCCCCCCGGCTACATGCCTGCAGAGCAAGATATGAGTGAGTACAAACTAGGTACAAACTCTAACCAAAATGGGAAGGAAGGTTCTTAAAAGTTGAATTCACTGCTTGTGCAAGGAAAGTAATAGGAGAAAAGGGGATTCTGGTATCTCTAACTGCAAACCCTAACCAAAATGGGAAGGAAGGGTCTATAAAGTTGAATTCACTGCTTCTGAAAGTCAAATTGGCAGTGGCAGGCAAGAGAACACTTGTCCCAGTGATGTTGTGTGCTGCCCTGCCCTTCTTTCCTTTCCACACGCGAGCGGAAAGGCTTCAAGGGTTGCAGGCAATGGGCCTGCTAACAGCCGTTCTCCCTGTTGTTCCCTTCCCAAAAACTGTTGTTCCCTTCCCGAGCAGTCATGCACCTTTCCCACCCAAGCTCCCTTCGCGTTCGCTGCCCAGGATCTCTATGATCTCTCGAGGCAATTTTTAAAGTTCAATGGCTGCCGTGCCGAAACCCCTCCTCTCCCCACATGGTTTTCCCTCAGTGGCTGGAGGCAAGCATCCCAGCATGCAGGCTGGTGCAGGGGCGGTCCTACAAGATAGGCCAAGTAGGCGGCCGCCTAGGGCGCCATCTGGGAAGGGGGCGCCATCCTGGCCGCACGGGGCGCCATCCTGGCCCTGCCGATGTTCCTCAGACAGTGCTGCAGCTGCCTGCTTTTTGACCCCGGCCTTGTGCGCTCTGACGCCGCTTCTGGGCACGCGCAGAGGTTTTCACGCAGGCGCAGTTGCTCTGGAGCTGAAGTTGGCGCAGGAGCAACTGCACATGCGCCGGAAAACCTCCGCGCATGCCCAGTAGCTCCCTTGTGCAGAAGCCTGTAAGCAAAGCACTCCCTATCAGGCAGGCAGGGAGTGCTTCCCCTCTCCCTTTGTCTCCGCTGCGCGTGCGCGTTTGCAGGGAAGGAGAAAAGAATCAGTGAAGGAAGTGTAAGTGAAGGAATGAATGACGGGCTTTTCCTCCTCCTCTGTGACCTCTTCTCTCCCTCCTTCCTTTCTTCGGCTCTATTTCTGTCTAGACCTGAGGGGCCTGAGGCTATGAGGAGTTGTGGGAGTTGGAGGCCAAAACACTTAGAAGGAGGGAGGGAGGGCCCAAGTTTGCCCAGGCCGCGCTGCCTGTATTCGACCTCATTTGAACATTTTGGCTGTTTTTCTATTTACATTTACATTGGGATCCTAATTTTTTACTTATGGGAGACTCCTATGAATTATGAGTCGGGTGATAGGTAATATATTCTGATTTTGATGCATTTACATTGCATTTCTTGTTGATTTTTATACAGTTCTGCTTAATATTGTCATACAATATAATAAAAATACAATATAACAATAGAATAATGATATATTTTATATTACATGTAATATTACAAACAATATTGCAGTATAGTGGTATTGTACAAAATAGTAATATATAATATTTTATTTTACTTTATTTTGGGTTATTTGAGTTTTATAGGAGTAATGAAAATATTTAGTAGAGGATAATTTTATTTAAATAAATTATTTTATTATTTTATAATAATAATATAATAGAATGTTACATTATATTATGTCAATATATTATAATATAATTATATTGTAATGTAGTATAATATAATTATGATATAATATAGTATGAGTATGGTATAATATATTGTATATACATTGATACAATATAATACTACTAATGGTATTGTGATATTATAATTGTATATTTGTTTTACATGGGGGGCGGCAAAATAATGTTTTTTGGGGGGGCACCAAAATAATGTTCGCCTACCATTTAAATTTACCTTAGACCGCCCCTGGGCTGGTGCTTGCCTCCAAATGCTGAGTCATTTCCGAATCACTTCCTGAGTCGGAACAAAGATGGTGACAATGGCTTCAGAAGGGCAAGGATACTTCCAGTTCCAGAAAAAAATTAAAAATTGATTCAAAAAGGAATGTAATTAGAATTTAATCCAAATTACGAAAGTTCCGACTGGACCTAACCATACCTAATATTTAGATACACACACACATACATATACATTTACTTATTTACCAAAATATAACCAGATAGGTCCAGAGAATTCACCTCCCTGCTGAGAAATTTCCTGTACAGGAAGTGTTGTAGATGAGTCCTTGAGCAATGCTGAAAGCATGGAGGTTGAAGAAAGAAGGAAAAAACGTGTTACTCGTGAGCAGGAGTCAGATGGGGAAAGGGAAAGGAAATGGATCCGGCAGATACTTAGTGAACCTACTGATGTTGATTCCTTTGAGGGTTTTCCTGGGGATGATGGGTCTGAGCTTGATGAGCCAGCTATGGCAAGTGAGGATGGGAATTCAGAAGATGTGTCTAGTGATATGGACTGGACTAAAGTGCAGGAAGTGTGTGATGTTTGTGCAGAGCCAACAAGTAGTGATACGTGTGTGGGGTTTCCTGGGGGTCGGAATTGGAGTTCAGATGATCAAGCATTAACTTGGGGTGAGCTAAGTCTTAGCAGGAGAAGAAGTGCCTGGCAGGAATGACAGAGAGCTGCATGTGAAGCTGCCAGGGCAGCTGAGAGGGCTAACGATGGGGTGTTGCCTCATTTGAGTTCTGATGAAGATTTGTGAATAAAATAAGGCTTGGAAATGGGGGTTCCTTGCAGTTGGCAAGGTGTTGCTGGGTGCCCGTGTCCTGCCTTTGTGTGCTGTGTTCCAGCGCTTCTTTTGATCCTGTGGACTGCTTCTTTTACATGAATTTGGATCCTGCTTACCTCCGTGGACTTGGGCATTGTATCGGCTGGGTTCCGCATCTTGTTTCCCCTTTTGGCTACACATTGTTTGTTCCCTGTATGCTAGTTGCTGCTGCCTGCTTGTGTGCTGACCCTGGATCGGTGTATCATCGCTGTTGCTGTCTCCTCCCGCCCTGACGCTGGACCAGCTTTTGACCATGCGACTGCTTTCTCCGTGCTTTGAATCTGGATCAGTTTAGACCACACTACCGCTGCCTTCCCGTTGTGACTTCTGGACGGTGCTGACGTCTCTTCGCTCTGAGCCTTCTCCCATTGATTGATGACATTGTTGAGCTTGGAAAACTCACAGTAACCCAGTGATTCTGACCATGAAAGCCTTCAATGACACACCAAAGCTGTTTGTCTATTTGTATGGTTTACTTCAAGCTGAGAGGTTGCTGTATGCCAAAACAAAACCTTTTTTTACCATACAGTTTTTTAATGGATTCCTCTTCCGTTTTCCATTGTAGGAGATACTTATATAGAATGACGATCCTTCCTTTTTCTTTTAGTATTATTTTGTCCCATATATGCTCATTGTCCTCAAAACCTATCTCTTTATCTTTCTTAAATATCTCGTGAATCTGTTTGTATTTAAACCAGTCCAGGGATTCATCTAATCTTTTTAGTTCATCTAGGTCCTTCATAGCTGGGCCGGAGTCTGAGCTTTTGAGAATTGCATCATACCTTAGCCACTTATTTTTGACTTATTGTCTCCTAAAGTGCGCCTCCTGAGGGGGCAGCCATTTGGGGACCTTTCTAAAAATCACATCTTTTTTCTTCATCCAGATTCTTAGTAGCGGCTTCCTAATGCAGTGATTATTGAAATTCCTCTCAATTTTTGCTTTATAGTACCATAGGTACCCATGCCACCCAGTCCTTAGGTCGAAACCTTCCAGTGCCAGGAGTTGGGTATCCTCCAGTTATGTCCATTTAGTAACCCATTCCAACGTACTTGCCGCATAATAGGTGGCAAGATCAGGGACTCCGAATCCGCCTCTATCCTTATCATCAATTAGGTTTTTCCAGCTAATTCTGGCATGCTTCCCCTTCCATATAAATTTTCTCAATTCTCTCTCCCAAATTAGGAAGGGTTTGTCGGTGGTCAGAATAGGAAGACTTTGGAATATAAAGAGGAATTTGGGGAGCACATTCATTTTTATAAGGGAGATTCTCCCCAGAAGCAAGTGGTTTAGGTGTCTCCACCTTTTTAGGTCTTGTTTGATTTGTCGCCATTTAAGTTCATAATTATTTTTGAATAAGTCATTATTCTTAGGAGTTAAAAAAATGCCTAAATATTTAACCTTATTCGTAATGGCTAACCCTGAGATCTCTTCCAGCTTCCCTCTTTCCTTCAAATTTATATTTTTCACCAAAAGCTTGGTTTTTTTCCTATTCATTTTGAATCCCGATACCCTCCCAAATTCCTCCAATTTTTCTATCCAGTGCTTGATGTTTTCATTAGGTTCTTCTACAATACAGACGAGGTCGTCTGCAAACGCCCTGATCTTAATATTTTCTTTTTTTATCGATAGACCTTTGAGTTTTGTATCTCTCCTAATATTTTCTAACAATGTTTCCAAGACCCAAATAAAGAGAAGTGGGGAAAGGGGACATCCTTGACGCGTCCCCTTTTGTATTGTAAATTTACTGGTGTTTACCCCGTTTATACTGATTGTCGCGAATTGGGATAAGTAGATGGCTTCAATAGTGTTCCGGAAGGAATGGCCTACATCCAGTTCTTTCATTAATAGTTCTAGAAAGGACCAATTAATTCGGTCAAAGGCCTTTTCCGCGTCAACAAATAGGAAAGCCACTTTTTTAAAAAAAATATTAACCCTGTAGAACTCCAATGAGTCCACTATTATTCTGATGTTATCCTTGAGTTGGCGACCCGGCAAGAATCCTTTCTGGTCTTGTTTTATCCAATTGTTTAGGAACCTTTTTAGTCTCTCCGCTAAAATGGATGCATAGATCTTGTAGTCCACATTCAAAAGCGAGATGGGTCTATAGTTCCCCACCTCCGCCTTGTTGGAGCCTTCCTTATGGATTACTATTAACCTCGCTGACGACCAGGTCTCCAGAAACTTTCTTGTTGATAATAATTCATTCATCGTCTTTAGCAAATATGGTGCCAGCACTTCTTCCAGAGCTTTATAGTACGGAGCAGTGAATCCGTCAGGCCCTGGGGCCTTATTACTCTTTAGATCTTTTATGGTCTTTTTTAACTCTTCCCTGTTTATTGGGCGGTTCAAGTCCTCCCTTTGTTCCTCTGTAATCTTGCTTAAGTGAAGATCGCTTATGTAAGCTTGGACTTCCTCTTTCTTGATATTGTCCCTGGAATATAGTTGCCTGTAAAAGTTTTGGAACCTTTCGCTTATTTGGGTATCTGAGTTATAGACCTTTCCCCCTTCAACTATTTGAGTAATATGATTTTGCTGTTTCTTTTTCCTGACTTTTGCCATGAGCCATTTCCCAGGTTTATTGGCGTTTTGAAAGTGATTTTGTTTTATAAATTTGAGGTTAGCTTCAATTTTTTCTATATCTAGTTTCTCCTTCTGTTTTTGGAGGATGTTCAATTGTAATTTTAGTTTCCTACCTTTGGGATGTTTTTTTAGGTTTGTATCGGCCTTTTTAAATTTTTCCAAAAGTTCCTCTTCCGCTTTTTGATTCTTTCTTCTTTTGATTATACTCTGGTGTATGAAGTGCCCCTCATGACTGCTTTACTTGCCTCCCACACTGTGTGAATATGGGTGTCTTGGGCAGTATTTATTTTGAAATATTCCTTTAAAAGGTTTCTGTACCTGGCCTTCTGTTCCTCACTCTAAATTAGATCCTCCCTGAGGGTCCATCTCCTTGCCAATTGGCTCCTCTGCCCTATTTGAAATTGAAGGTTTTAGTCTTAAATCTTTTATTAGTGCTTCTGTACCAGACTCTGCAATGACGGCTCTCATCCATTGATGCCATCAATCTATATGTGGATAGGATAAGAAACCTAGGAACAAGGGGCTATTCCACACTGGTATTACATAATTGGTATTACATTTACAGTTGTCCCTCCGCATTTGCGCTTCTGAATTTTGCAGATTTAATTGTTCAAGGATATATTTAACATGCTCTTTCTAGAATCTCTGGTCCTCCAGTATGACTCTGTGGTCAGTTTCCTCCCATCAAAGCGGGAGCCTTTGTGAAGATTTCTAGGGAGAACACCTCTCTAGGGCCCCTTCTACACTGGATTATATGAGTCTACACTGCCATATAATCCAGTTCAAAGCAGTTAATCTGGATTTTATATGGCAGTTTAGAAGGGGCCTAGGGATCCCTTGGTTCTCCAATGCGATTCCATGGTCAACTTCCAGTTGCAGTTGGCCACAGAGTGTGTAGGAAGACCTAGAAATTACTAGAAAAGTGGGTAAAAATAGCAATTTCTTTATTTGTGCTCTTTCAGTTTCACTGTGGTCCAACGAATGTGGGGAGCTGACTGTATCTACTAAGTCAGTGTTTTTCAACCTTTTTTGAGCCGCGGCACATTTTTTACATTTACAAAATCCTGGGGCACACCACCAACCAAAATGACACAAAATGACACTCTAACACAGGAATACATATAGTTAACATGTTTTGAAATGTATTTATACACCCAGTGTGAAACCTGGGCCTGTTTCGATGAACACAACATAGATATCCTGGCAGGAATGGCAGAAAGACACACACGAAGGTCTTGCTCAACAGCTGTCAGTCATGGAAAAACTTTGGCCCTCTGGGTGCTTTGGACTTCAACTCCCATCATTCCTAACAGCCTGAGGCCCTTTCCTGCTTAGGTAGCTGAGGGGGGAAAAGGAAAAGGGCATGAGGCTGATAGGAATGGTGGGAGTTGGAGTCCAAAACACCTGGAAGGTCCAAGTTTGCCCATGCCAGCTTTTTCGATTCCATCGCCACATCTATCTTCAGCCTCTGACGGTTTGAATATATGTGATTACGTGATTTTCTACCTTGTCGCTATGATTATGATGCTGCTTCTTTAAATTGTCCGCAAACTGACTGTGTTATTGTGCGGATCCCGGAACTGACATTGGATAACATCGTGAGGATACACTTTGTTTTTTGCACTCACTTCCGTGATTTCATCAAATATCGTGAGTTTTCCATAGAGGAGCGCTCCGTGAACTCGCTACTTCCTGGTTCGCAACTCCTCCGCTCTCTGTGGCGACCACGCCGAACTACCTTATGTAAGACTTTTGATTTTCTCCAGCAGGATTGGGTACTTTGAATGTGTTTTTGCGTATGATAATGTATGATTAATTGTGCATTTTCTACTGTGATGTAGCGGCGCTCCTTTAATAAGTAAGGGTATTGGAGGTTCCAATTTCCCACGGCACACCTGATGAGCGCTCACGGCACACTGGTTGGGAAACACTGTACTAAGTTATGGCTAGTCTTATTTTTGCCCTCACGATTGGCTGTACAAACTTTTGACATGGAAGTGTGTACAGTGGTCCCTTGCTACTTTGTGGTTCGCTTTTCATGGACTCGCTGTTTTGCGGTTTTTCAATATGGACTTAAGAGTGTTTGTCTGTATGGAGAGGCTGCCTCTGCAGATAAAGCCGGAGCCGAGGATTACATGAACAACACATTCAAGGAGGGTTATGTAGTGTATAAGTGTGTGGGGAGGGTTTATAAAGACTTAAAATGCTGTATAACTACTAAAATAATGTATAAATATTTAAATATAGTGTCCCTACGATGCAGATTTTCACTTTTCGGGGGTGGTCCTGGAACGTAACACCAGCGATAAGTGAGGGAACACTGTATATACTAAAGCAAACCAACATTGAAGTAGGAACTTTAATTGAAGTGCTGGTGTGGGTCCAACTGTCTCCATTCCCACAACTTTACCTATAACTCCAGGAAAGTCAAGGAGTGTGGGAGCTGGGAGCTCAAAAGGGTTTTAAAGATATGGTGGAAGTGACTTAAAGACTGTATTGGGCTACACATGTCCATGTACTCACATGCAAAACAATTCTGTTCCACTCTTCTCATTGAGTATCCGTGTACTATCTTAGTGATTCTTTTAGCTGCCCTGCAAGGCAGGCAAAAATTACGTATTAACTTTTTATTAACTTTTTGTCACAGATGGATTAACAAGAAAACTGCCTCATTGGACAGAATGGCCAAACTTCACAGTAACAAAGAGGCTAGCCTTGCCAAAGTCTCTTGCCTTCCGAAACTGCTTGTTTCTGGAATAATCAATTGACTTGCAATCATCTTGTGTTTCCTCTTTCTTAAAAGAAGGGGTTTTTTTTAAGTGACGTGGGACATGATTACTTGTTTCTGCCTTTCTTCCTTGGTCTTCCTTGGTACTACCAATCCATGGTGAAAATCTATATGCTCTTATGAAGCAAGAGGCTATACTGAGAGTACCAGTGCTGCTGATAGGGTCTTTTTTCTAAAGAGCCAAATTAATGGCAAGTGCAGCATAGCTAATACTTGTTAGTGCTGCAAGGAAAGAGGCAATGACAGATCAGTTTTGATGCCTTCAACCTTCCAAACAATATGATGAGACTGGTCAAAATCAGGCCCGGATTAACACCTTTTTGTGCCCTAGGCCACACTTTGGAATTACGTCCCCTCTACTACTGGCACTGAAAGTTGTTTGGGATCCGGGAAGGGAGGGTGGGGCCCAAGCCGTGCCTGCCTTTCCTTCCTCGCCTGGGGGCTTGGGGGCCATAGCGGGGTGGCCATCTGCCGGGGCTGATTAGGGAGGGAGAGTAGTGGGGAGAGGCCTGGGTGGAGGGCTCCCTGGAAATAGAGAGAGAGAGACCCACCCATCTCCGTCTCCTTCAGGGCCCTGCTGCTCCTCCTCCTTGGTTGCAATCCGTGGCTCAGGGAGAACCCGCTCCGTGGACTTCCACCTTCAAGCAGGCCCTCGCCTTCCTCTTGGCCGAGTCCACGGAGTCACGCCCGCCCGGGAGGGAGGCAGACTCCCCGATTGGCCGGCTGCCGCTCTTCAGCTTTGATCGATGGGTGTCACAAGGCGGGAGACGGGGCCAGGAGGCGGGCTCGGAGGACTCACTCCTGGCCCCACCCACTCTCCGCCTCCTAGGGAGGGAGGAAGGGAGGGAGGGAGTGACGTCACCCTGGGAGGCGACGGAGCAAACAAGGAAGGTGGGCCTGGCGGAGGAGGAAGGAGGGAGTGATGTCACCCTGGGAGGCCCCGCCCCTGGCTGAGTAGCGGGGAGGAAGGAAAGGAGGGAAGTCGCTGCTGCTGCTCCTTGCCCTGCATGTCCTGCCTTGAGACCAGGCTCAGCCCTCCCTCCCTCACTCCGGGGCCTTTGTGCTTCAACTCCCGCCATTCCCAAGGGCTGGTCACGGAGGTTTTTGTTTTTTTAACATTAGGGGGGGTCCGTGATCTGCGCCCCCCTTGACTTGCACCCTTAGGCCATGGCCTAGGTTGGCCTTATGGGTAATCCAGGCTTGGTCAAAATGAAATAAGAGATAATGCCAAAAAGGTTTCCAGATTGGAAGGGATTCATTGAGCTACTGGGGATGAGCAGAGAACAAATGTGAATAGTGTTGTGGCTACTAATGCAATGGGACTCGAATCAAATTAACATTCAGTTAATCTGATGTCCTCAGAGGTGAAAGGGCAACAGAAAAACACATATTATTATTATTTCACATTTGTCTGTCGCCCCCCAACGGCTCGTGGCGACTTACAACAGTTCAGAAATGCAATTGTCAGATAACTCATAATAACTCACAGTAATACCATTAAGATGGAATTACAATTAGAACAGTTGAAGCAACAAATGGAGTCGCAGTGGGCTGACAGCTAGGCGGTGCGAGCTAAAGTTTAGCTAACTCCGAAGGCTTGTTGGAACAGCAATGTCTTAACTGCTCTCCTGAACGGGAGGAGGCCCTGGGTGGCACGGATGCCGGCGGGCAGTGCGTTCCACATGGTAGGGGCTGCAACAGAGAAAGCCCGGCGGCGGGTTGCGGACAGATTATAGGAACATGAAATGTGAGAAACATAAATCAGGGAAAATTAAGCATTGTAAAAGATGGAATGGTGCACATAAATATTGCAGTACTTGGGGCGGGTTAAGTAAACTGGACAGGAATGGCACACTGTAAATCAGGTAACTGCGAAGTGTGTTATTCTATGAAGAAATACAGTGGCATTAATAATGAGAAGAGATGTAGCAAAAGCAGTCAAGGGATTTAATACAAAGTCTAACTGAATAATATCAAGCTGACTTCAGGGAAAGCTGTTGCATTTAATCAAAACCAAAATAGATGTGTTCTAATTATAAGTGACTGGAATGTAAAAGCAACTGTTCAATGGCTTGTCTGCAGGGACAAGAATTACTGCATTTCATCACATAATAATCACACCCCTTTTTTAAAGGGTGACAAAATTGTATTTTTGTTTTCCTCACATAATAGTCGCACTCGCATTTGGAACGGATTCCCCTTTCCAGGTTTCTGGAACTCAGATTTTCCTTCCATCTTCCTTTCTCCAGGGTTTGTGAACTGCCTTGTCTCGGAAGAAAAAGGGAAGATGGAGAAGTTTGGCGCTTCAGATACCTTTATTTTATAGTTTCTAAACTGCCTTGCCTTCAGAGAAAGAAGGAAGGAATGAGAGAATCAGCCCCAAATGGTTCTGAAAACAAACAAACACAAGCGTGGCTGCTTGTTTGCGTATGGATCATTCCTCCCTCCTCCTCCCCTTTCAGAGATAAGGCAAGAAACAAGAAAACAGAGAATCAAAGACAGAATTTTTTGTTGCATAATAGTCGCACCCCCCATTTTTGGTGAAAAAAGTGAAGGAAAGTGCAACACTTATGCAATGAAATGCACTGCTTTGAAATGCCCTAGTGAAAGATGGGATATACATATTTATTTCTTTTTTCATATTTAAATATTTATATCCTATAAATATAATATTTCTATTTATAATAATCTATATATATAAAGGAGACGCGGTCGTGCAAAGAAGAATATAGACAACGAAACTATACGTCGCAGAAACACCACACTAAACAACTGACTGGCCCTGACCACGAGGTACAGACAACAGTCAAAAACCGGCCCTAAATACCTCGCAAACACCCAAAAACACCCCCCCTAAAATTAACAAAGGGAATCCCACCCCGGACTCTGCGCTCCCAGCACGAACGTTCCGAACGTTCGCACATCTCAGACAAAGCCCAGCAGACCGATCCCAAACACTTCGCCATATAACAACACACCCTACTCAAAGCCTCATCCATACAAAAATAAAACACAAACCACCCTCACCGCATCCAGAAACCCTAAAACAACACATACACAACACATACACAACCATACCCAGCCCCTTCCTACACAAGACATGGCCGGCAGCGTTTTGCAGACCGATCCCAACCACTTCGCCATAGAACAACACACCCTATTCAAAGCCTCATCCATAAACAAATAAAACACAAACCACCCTCACCGCATCCCGAAACCCTAAAACAACACATACACAACACATACACAACCATACCCAGCCCCCCTTCCCGCGCACATGGCCGGCAAAACGCTGCCGCCCCATCCCCCAAACTTCGCCAAACCCGCTAAAAACCCTAACCCCCCTCCCCACGCCCCCACAAAACACAATTCCACAACAAAATACACTACACACAACTTCCCTCCCCTTCCCACCAGCCCAAAACACCCAAAACTCTGCTTACCATTCCCCAAAACCTCCTCTGCAGCTCACCCGCGCCATCGGCAATCCAATCTACATAAACTACATTACCCAAGACCCTTAGCGCCAAAAACCACCCACCGCTCCTGCGCACAACCAAAACTACGAAAATACCCGCTTAAACACATTACCCCTCCCCACGCCCCACAAAACACAATTCCACAACAAAATACACTACACACAACTTCCTCCCCTTCCCACCAGTCCAAAACACCCAAAACTCTGCTTACCTTTCCCAAAACCTCCCTCTGCAGCTCACCCGCGCCATCGGCAATCCACCCACATATAAACTACATTACCCAAGACCCTTAGCGCCTAAAACTACCCACTGCGCAGACGCACAACCAAAACTACGAAAAACCCGCTTAAACACATTACCCCTCCCCCACGCCCCACAAAACACAATTCCACAACAAAATACACTACACACAACTTCCTCCCCTTCCCACCAGTCCAAAACACCCAAAACTCTGCTTACCTTTCCCAAAACCTCCTCTGCAGCTCACCCGCGCCATCGGCAATCCAATCTACAAACTACATTACCCTAGACCCTTAGCGCCTAAAACCACCCACCGCGCATGCGCACAACCAAAACTACGAAAAAAACCGCGAAAAAACATAACCCCTCCCCACGCCCCCACAAAACACAATTCCACAACAAAATACACTACACACAACTTCCCTCCCCTTCCCACCAGTCCAAAACACCCAAAACTCTGCTTACCTTTCCCCAAACCTCCTCTGGCGCCATAGGCAATCCAACCAAAATAAACTACATTACCCAATACCCCTAGCGCCAGAAAACACCCATCACGCATGCGTGCTGTCAAAAAAATTCAAAAATAAACCGAATCAAAATAAGGCTTACTCCCTTACATT